>VDFB02005925.1:50983-125687 GCA_007258455.2 Sequoia sempervirens | reverse complement strand
TCAACAACAATTACAACACAATGTTTTTTTAAAGTATTCCAAACATACATGTGAAGCACATTAAATTAAAACTCATATAACTTAATTAAACAAATTCACTTACACTTATGTCCCATGGGGTACATGAGGAGACATTACAAACTTAATTCCATACAACAGCAATAAAGAATGAAAGCCAAAGATATAATCCATGACAAAGTAAACATTAACAAATGTAACACATACATGATAAATCATTGATAAGAAGCCATATGTGTACATAAATATAACATAAACATGATTAACTCAACACATTGAATAACAACTTCCATGGGTCAATATCCACACAAGGTTTAACATTACATTATAGTACAATGTCCAGAGTAACAATGATACAACAACATTCCCTAGCATGAATGGGAAACCATAAAGAATGATGTAGCTAATTAGATAAATACAAAGTATCATAACTGGCTCAAAGATGGATACAACTCTGGAGTAACTGCAAATGACACCAATCTGCACCTCTCGATCCTTGATTGGAGACCCAATGGGGTGCTTAGCATGTTCCACCTGACCACGTGGGTCCGAAGACCCACCCCCTGTGCTAAGGAGCTGACAAGAAAGAGACCTCAACCAAGAACATCCAAATAGAGAACCACAAGACTCAACATCATACAAGAGTAACATGAAACCCAAAGATAGTCACAACATCAATTAAACCATGACCAGAAAAAACATGACATCCAAATCATTTCACAATAGTGATAAACCACTTCAGAAACATAATAACAATAAATCAAATATCATAACATCAATAAATCTCAAGCCATAAAATAAAAAGATCACTTCTAGAGGAATTCAATGAAACAACTCCAAAAAGGGAAAGCTAGAGGAGAGTGTCATCACATGGCCTTACAAGGATTATCCAGACATCCTGACTCAAGGTGCCACCTCCATTTGTACATGGATTATCCAGACAACCTATCACCAGGTGCCGCCTCCATCTATGGTTATCCTAACAGCCTATCACAAGGCGCCGCTCCATAGGGTGACTCATGCGAAGCCGCTAACCTCTCCTGAGAACAAGGTAACGACCTTGCCAACCATGGCCTTCTCAGCCTTCCATTAGTCTACGAAAGCCCTAATGAAGACGAGGTAACCACAATTTTTTAATCTTATTATGTGATTGCTACCTATCCCTCCTAAAATTCATTTATTATGTTTTCACTTGATTAACAAACTCATTCATGGGTTATCCTGTGCTCTTCCTCTTAACCGAGGTGTCGGCCCCCACGAAGAGCCACTCTCCCTAGATACCCAACAAACGTCAAAACCAAGGGTTGTACCATCATAATTTGAACATAGAATCACAACATAAAAGCATGCGAGGCATAGCCCATCTCGCTAACAAGTACATAATCAAAATCTCACAAAGTTTCGTACAACCCTTTCAAATTAATATCTTGCCATGTCAAGGGCACATAAAATGAGGAACATTGACCAACAATAAAATCAAGCCTCTGGAAGACTCTCAAAAGACTTACACTAGGGTTTCCTCATCAAAGAACTAACAACAATAATTGCAAGACCTCAAAGAACTATTTCCAATTCAAATATAATGAGTGAATACATCAAGATAAGAGCAACTCCATCCAAACTACATAATCAACTTCGATACAAACTAAATTGGGAATCCATGGGAGCCCTCTATTTTCTCCTCTCAGGATACCCATTACTCAATGAACTTTCAATTCGACTCATTAACAACTCAATCAGAACCATCAACCATGACAACGATACATTAACCAATTTACCACTCAACTCAAAAGACACCCAATAAATCAGCATAACAACCAAACCATAATCTTCCTAAGCAAACAATAACTATTCAAGAAGAGTTCAACTTGCACAATAGCACCCCATTTAACCAACTTCACCTAAAATCCTATACTAAACACGTTATTTAAAACATACCCATAGTAAATTAGCACACCATCTAATAAACACTTATATAAGAGGTCAACATTTAAAAGCTAGACTAATTCCATCAACAACACATTACTACACAAGTTTTCTTCATAGCTATAACTATATCCTTTCCATAATATTCTAATGTTTACCAATTCTCATTGTTTAATATAATCATTTAGTTTTAGAGCCAAAACGTACGTTCTACTCTAACGTTTCAAGTTTGCAAGCGTATCAATAGATGGTGTCGAAACATACGTATATTGATCTTTTCAAAAGATATAACTTCCATTCCATGGGAGTATACAAGTAATAGTCTTAAGAAGGTTTAACCCATACATGTAAGTACATATATATGTGATTGCTTCTCTTATAACTATATGCTAACTTTTGATTAAGAACAAATAATTTCATAAAGTAATTTTCTACTAATCATTGTATGGAAACTAAATTATCAAAAACAAGAGATTAAGAATAATCAAAGACTAAGATTTAACTCAAGCCTAAAGATAAGAAAATGATAAGATGCCCATCCTATAACCCTTCAATTTATATTCTATAGTTAACTTAACATTTTCTTTCAAGACCACTAACTTTTCTACTATAATTTATTTTCATATAACATAGCTTCTTTAAGTAAACAAAATTCGTCTAAACTAAATATAACCAACCAAGACCCGCACCTATACCACATAAATCTACTTAGAACCTGATTTCAAATCCCATGACATAATCTCCAAAATAAAAGAGCAATACATGGCATCAGATAGGGAAAATGGAGCCAAGGATTATCTAGCGAATGGATTGAAAGGCCAAGGATGGAATACCATGGCAAGGATGGAGCATGAAACCCCTGGTGCATGAATACCGACACAGTGTATACAGGCTGCAGATGTGACAAGTTGCCAAGGAATCAGGAATCTAAACACCCTACCACCTTCAAATGCTGCTGCTTTGACAGATTGCTAATGAATTCAGGGCAATTATTTAAACCTTTAAACTTCCTATTATGTTAAGTATGCGGCTGAGACAGGTTGACAATGAAATCAGAGAGATTATTTAATTTACTACACCTTTGCAAGTCTTAAAGTTACAGCTGTGATAGGTTTCCAAAGGTTTCAGGGAGGCTTACTTAATTCTGTACAATGCCTCAACTCTAAATGTTGTAACAGTGACAGGTTGCCAAGTATATTATAAAGTGAATATTGGAATTTGGAAATATCACCATCTACTTGCATTGTTATAATTATTTTCAAGTGCTGCAACTACGATAGATTGTCAGTAGAATCAAGTAGGTTATTTAAACATTTAAACTTCATATTATGTTCAAGTTCCGCAGCTTAGATAGATTGAAAAATCAAGAGGGTGTTTTAAACCTCTACAGCATTCCTATTTTTAAGTACAGCAGAGATGTGACAGGTTCCCAGCAGAATCATAAAGGCTTTTTGTACTCTGATCTTCTTAATGAAAGTTTACTTCAGCAAAGGACAGGGCAACAAAATAGATCTGTCTTCCAGGGATTACAGAGACTAACAGATAAAGATGAGAGACTATTATGTGCACAAGAGGAGCCAACTTGGGAGGCAAAGGAATGCGCCCTCAGACGCAAAATTACAAAATACCGATTTCTTCGACTGGCTTAATAATTAAAGGAATATTAAAAGGTCATACAAGATTCCAGTGAAATGATACACAGAAACTAAATTCTGAGACTTACCTCATGGACAGCACTGGGTTGCTGGGACTGGCCACTTCCTTCAGCAGAGAGAAGATTAACCATGCTATCTATTAGTCCATTGTGGGAAGTGAAGTCTGCACTTGATCTCTGGTTGGCCATGGCATATGGTCTATTGGATCTCATGGTGACCGTGTTTATCACTGGAAAATCTGTCCCCTAAGTTTCCCTCGTTTTTTTCATTATTGGATACCTCGAGAGGTTGTTTATTTTCAGTAAACCCAAACCATTTTCCCAAAAAACTCTAAACCACTTAATAACTCAACACATACCCAGATAAGCAGTCAAGACTCGTGGCTTTCCACCATTGTCAGTTATGAAAACCTTCAATGCATGTCCATCCTCCCTCTCTTTCATTTCTAAAAATATCCCTCCCATCACTTTCGTTAAGCACAAACATTTATTATGTCATTGTGGTTAATTTATTATATTCAGTACATTTTATTTTTCATTAAATTTCATTTAAAACAGCCTTCCTTAAAACAAATTAGTATTTATTTTAATACCGACTCTGCTTTACTTCAGGCTCACAGATTTGATTTATTGAACTATTTTCGTCCTAGATTTATATAAAATTACATGATAACAAGTTTTAAATCTAACTTCTCAGGATTTAACAAGCCATAACAACCAATATGTTCACAATAAACAGCAATTGAACCATTTTACAAATGTCTCAGGACCGGTCAGGCACCATATCTTCCCTAGACCTGAGTAAACCCTAGAAAATTTTAGGTAAGTTTTAAGGTTTATAGGTAAATTAGGGTCAACTTCATATACCAATTGGTATGGGGAATTCCCTAATGTAGCTTTTACTCTAGTTCCATCTACCCATAATAAAATTTTCAAGAGAGTATGACACTCTCTAGGTTTCTTCTTTATTAAATTTTTGATGATATCCAACAAGCTTTTGTTCATTGATTCAATTATCCATTTCCTTATAGATAATAGTTTGAAGAGAATTTTAAAATGATTTATATTTGAATGCTGGACTATAAAATTGTAAAGAAGAAAATGTAAGATCATTATCACAAACCAAGGAGTAAGGAACACCAAACCCGGTTATAATTTTTTCTTCCAAAAAAATTATCACTATTTTAGTTGTGCATTTTTTGGTATAAGTCGCTTATGTCCATCTTGTATAATAGTTTGTGATAGTTAAAACATACCTATGTATCACAAAGGATGGTGGATTAATTTTTTTTATGAATTCAAGTCCCCATTGTGCAAATGGATGTAGCTCCATACTCAACTACAATGGTTGAGTTGCATATCTTCCTTTGGTGGAAAACATTTAACATGTATGATAAGACTTTACATGTTCCAATTTATCTTTGAACATAGTTGGCCAATGGTATCACGCTCTAAGAATTTGATGTGTATTCGCAAGATGGGATCCATGAGAAGTTCCAAAAAAAATTCATGCAATTCATCGATAACCTTATCAACTTGTGTACAATTTAGGCATCTAAGATATATGTCATCATAATTTTTTCTAAAGATAATTCCTCCCTTTATCATATAATTTTGAGATTTCACCCTCAATGCTATTTTTTGGGAAGCTTTGAAATGAGGTGGGCACTTATTGGTGAGAAAGTATTAGAAATTTTCTAAATACCAATGATTTGTAGATACAATATATACACAATATATTATTGGCTTGTAATTTGAGGATCAACTTCCACTATATTTTTCATCAATGCTTGTCCTCTAACAAGATTCATAGGTGTAATCTCAAGATCAAATTCATATAGAATAGTAATCCATTTTTCTCTTCTTTCACCAAGCTCTCTTTGCATTAAAAGCATTTTCACTATAGAATCAGGAACTATAGTTGTAACTTGGATTCTTAGGATATAATGATGGAATTTCTTCACATCTTTAACCAAGGAAAGTTTTTGTCTTTCAACATCCAGATATCTTAACTCTACATCTTTAAAAGAAGCACTCGTGAAAGCAATATGCTTTACCTCCTTGGCATCATTCCTCTGTATAAGTACTTTTGTACATGTACATTTTGATGTAAAGTAATAAATAAAAAATTATTGTGTAGTCAGAACTAGTTAGAATTAGAGCATGTGTTATTTCCTTCTTAATGTCGTCAAATACAACTTTTACCTACATGTCCATTTTATCTTCAGTGTCTTTTTTTAGCATTGTGTTCAATGGTTGCACTATCTCTATAAAACATGTAATAAACTTTCTTACAAAATTAATCTTTCCAAAGTAATACATCAATTCCTTCTTACTTCTTGGCAACTGGAGATTCATTATTGTGCTCTCAATTTGGATCAATAGATATATTATTCTCTAAGATAACATGATCGAATATCTTTCCTTTTGTAACCCCGAAGATGTAATTCTTAGGTTTTAACAATATGCCATACTTCTCACATCTTTGTAACACTTTTCTCATATCAATTACATGATCCCCTTTGTTTTTTGAAAATATGGTGACGTCATCCATGTAGATGATAATACATTTCTCAATCAATTCTTTGAAGGTGATGTTCATGGCACGTTGAAATGTAGCATCGATATTGATAAGGCCAAATGGAATTCCCTATAGGTGAAATTTCCCCACTTCATGGTGAACGCAGACTTTAACATGTCTACTTTATCAACCATGACTTGGTTGTAGCCTGAAAAATGGTTCAGGAAGGAAATCATTTGTGATCCATTGACCACTTATAATACTTGATCTAGTGAGGGAAAATGATAATTAAATATTTTTCTGATACCTTGTTCATATTTTGAAAAACAACACACAATCATTTATCTCCATTCTTTTTTTCTACTAGCACTAAGTTTGCCACCCATGTTGAGTGTCCAATTGGAAAAATTATTCTTGCAAACATTTTTTTTTTACTTCCATGAAAATTAAAGGTTCTAGGAGTGCATAAACAAGTTGTTTCTTTTGTTTGAAGGGCTTGACTCAATGCTTCAAATAAATAGTGTGGATGATTATACAAGTATCATATGTCTTGAAGTCTTCATAAGTTCATGTTATGACATGATGATAATGTTTAAGTGCTTTGGCAATACCTCTTCTTTCTTCTATTGTGCATACTTTATCAATTAGCACATTTTTAGGTTCCTTTTCATTGGCCAGTGAATGCTAAAACATACACCTCTCCATCATTTTGGAGATCCTTTGCTTTCATCATTCTCGATCAAACAATCTTTCAATTTCCACCATTCCTTTTTGAATATTGTTGTTCTTAAGTTGGCTACACCGTCTCTTTGTCCATTCCTTCTTGTCTATCTTCTTCATCGTCTTGCACTTTGAACTCCACTCAATACCAGGCAGTGAAGTCCAGATGCGTAATCACCTTCCATGCATAGAAATTCAGTCCTTTTCTCTAGATATGGATGACAGCTGACTATCAATGATGTAATTTGCTTCAACTTTAGCAGATACAGAATGGGGGTTCAGGTGTGTAGCTTTAATTACAGTAATGCATTGGCTTGTTGGATTCTGGCTTTTCTTGGGATATATATTAAGCAATTGAAGCTCTCTATGAATCCCTCTGTATTCTATGGTTTGATGAAATCTCTTATAAGTGGCAGACATATATTTTCTTGTCTTAGAAAGTTTTGAGTCTCTCAAATAAAATAACACTCACAGATAGTCAAGATATATAATAACAAATATAATAAATAAAATAAAAATTGAGAATGGATCAATTAAATACTCAGATTATAAGATAACCATACCCATAATGAAAATATAATATATTAAAAAAAATATATATAATGGCAAGTATAATAATACATAATAATAAAAAGTGTAATATATTCAGCAAAATATAAATTTATCATATAGATGTAATGTGATATGTCAAATATTTTATTATGTAGATGGTTAATGATCATGGAAGAAAATAAAATCTACTTTAACACTGTGAAAAATGGATTTTACTTATTGAGTTTTCATTGTTTTAAAGTGGACAGTATCACAAAATTCTATTTTCATTGTTTAATTACACTAAATTTTATTTTTTCCATCTAATAAGTCATACAATGATTTTTTTATTTATTTTAAGTTTGCTAATGAAAAAATAAATGGCTCAATATCCTTCAACATATTTTGTATAAATTATCTTGTAGATATATATATACCAGTGTAATAATATTTGAAACATACAATTGAAAAATAATATCCTTGATGTCTTTGCATAGATTTATCTAAATATAGATATACTAGTCTCATTAATTAATGGTAAAAATTGTAGATATATAATATGTGACAAAAAATTCTTAAACTAATAAAAGAAATTTTCGCGGCCTTAAAGAGACATGGGAGAACTAAAAATAAAGACTCCTATTTTTAATTCAGAACAGCATTCCAATTTATTTTTGGTGAAGGTTTTATGATCCTATCCCCCAAAAGAACCTAAGTTTAATCTGAAATGATCTTATTGTAGGAAGCAAGTTTTATTATAACTATAAATACCTATAGATAATTTTAAAGAAAAAGTTCCTTGTGATGAACTCCTCATGGATTAAGCAAACGTAAGAAGGGGGGAATCATAAGGTATTTTTCCGTTGCCAGTGAGAACGGAATGAGTTGAAAATATTTTCTATAGTCTGAATGCTAAAACATGGAGAAGACCAAATACGATATAACTTCCACTATAACGTGTCTTTTACTTTGAAACGTCGCACACTTTTTTTTTGGTTCTTTATACCAAAAAACATATGCATTCCATATTAACGGTTGGATGGAGGGCGATTCGTGGAAACCCACGAAAATCTATTTTTAGTATTGTTTTATTTTTGTTGGTCAAATGTTGTGTTTAATTAATTAATTGGGTTGATGTTTAATAATAAGTTGTTCAATGTCATATTTATTATTAATAAATTTGAATATTTTATTAAAAAATTATCAAGAATAAGTTATTATGAATGTGTAGGATATATTTTAAAAATGGATGAGACCACAAAATCAAGTTTAGGTGATTTTGGTAGAATAATTATCATTTAGTCTTTGGTACTATATCAAAGAAGGTTGATTATTCAAATGGATAATCCTTACATCAATCTAAATGAGATTGATACACCTCAATCTTTATCATAAAATTGAAAGAGAGAAATTTAAATAATTTACAAAGAGTTTATTGAGGATAAGTTATCACGAATGTGTAGGACTTGTGTTTTAAAAATGGATGAGGTCACACATTCGAGTTCAGATGATTTTGGTGGAATGGTTCTTTTAGAGTTTGGCACTATACATGGTTGATTATTCAAATGGATAATCCTCAAACCAACCGAAAGGAGATTAATTTGGGGAATGGGTACCCTTCAATATTTGATATATAATTCAAAGAGATATTATTTATCAACCTAAAACACAATATCAATATAATATTATGAAAGAAATTATACTCAAAACACATAAACTATATTCTTTTTGTTAAATAAGTAAATAAAATACATCTATAACCCCCTTTGGTGGCTTAAACAACTTGTTGATTTCAATGTTAAGAAAAGTATACAAGTTGATCAAAACATTCCTACATAATCCCATGAGAGAAAAATATATATACAAGATTGTAAAATAACCATAATACAAAAATATTGAAGACATACCACAAGATAACACAAGATATACCCTAGAAAAACCCTCAAGGGGGAAAAACCAAGGCTCCAAAAGCATCCACACTCAATGTATTATTTGGAAATGAAAATAGTAATAATACATTTACAAATGTTCCATGAATACTTCTAAAACATCAAGCTCCTCCAATGCATCCTTCACATGTTCAAGCATGTATATGTACATCCCATGTCATGCTTCACATATGCACTCAAAAAAAGAACTCAATGCAATGACAACCAAGACAACACAAGCCAAACAACCTACTAGCCAACCACAACCACTAAACATATGTTTGTTTTAATAGAATCAAGCTCACACAAAACAATCAAGTGGTAAGGTAAAATCAAGTGCCTCAAAATCATGTAGACAAACCATTTACCCCATATATACTTTTTTTTTGTACTAATTTTTTTTTAATATTAAATATCTCTTCATGTGCAACCCACACATTAAATATCTAACCAATGTTGCAACTTTGTAAGTAAACCCAAATAAATATTTAATGTGGCTAAATACATCACTAAAGGTGCACCACAAATAAATATTTATTTTACATATAAATAAAATATTTTTTCTTGTGCAATGTGTACAACACCCTTTTCCTAACATTTAATATTTCATCAATAAAGAGATCACAATTAACATTGGTGACCTAAACAACTTGTTCATTTCAATTGATTTTAGGTATGAAGAGATGTTAGAATTAGCTTTTGTGACCTAAACAACCTATTCATTTCAATTAATTCTTGTAATAGATATTTGATTAGCTTTGATAGCCTTAAAAACTTGCTCATTTCATTTTGTTGTAGTGATATGTACACGACTTTCATTTCATTTCATTTAAATTGATTTTAATAGTAGACAATTGGCTTCCTTTTAAAAAATAATAGATAGACATATTGTTGACATTGGTAGCCTAAACAATTTGTTCATTTTAATTGGTAGAGGCCATAACTTCTTTTTTATTCACCACAAAAATTGGGTGGTAAAAAACCACACCCTCAAAGTCTAGATTGGATTTATAGTCCAAACAAGAGATAACAAGTCACAAGGTCAAACCCAAACATAATATAAACTAAGTAGCTAAAAAAAATCATTCAATTCAATTAATTTTCATGATAAATAAAAAACCTAAAACTAAAAGGTTAATCGTTCATGGCATAGTGTGATGGTTAAATCATGCCATTGCTATTGTAGCCACCAAGATTTGAACCCTTGTTGGGTTGAATATCTATTTTTAGTATTGCTTTATTTTTATTGGTTGAATGTTGTATTTAATTGTTTAATTGGGTTGATGTTTAATAATAATTTATCCAATGTGATATTGGTGAATAAATAACTAAAATAAAAAAATAGATATTGTTTCATTTTTAGTTTATTAATAAACTTAATAATTTACGAAAAGTTTATCAAGGATAAGTTATCATGAATGTGTAAGACATATTTAAAAATGGATGACGCCACACAATCAAGTTTAGGTGATTTTGGTGGAATAGTTATCTTTCAATCTTTGGCATTATATCAAAGAAGGTTGATTATTCAAATGGATAATCCTCACATCAACTTAAAAGAGATTGATACACTTATTTTTAACATATAATTGAAAGAGAGAAATTTGAATAATTTACAAAGATTTTATTGAGGATAAGTTATCATGAATGTGTAGGACTCATGTTTTAAAAATGGATGAGGCCACACATTTGAGTTCAAGTGATTTTGGTGGAATGGTTATCTTTCAATCTTTGGCACCATAAATGGTTGATTATTCAAAAGGATAATCCTCACACTAACCTAAAGGAGATTAATTTGGGGAATGAGTACCCCTCAATATTTGATATGTGAAATAAATATTATTTGTCAACCTAAAACACGATATCAATAGATTATGAAAAAAATCATACTCAAAATGCATAAATTATATTCTTTTTGTTAAATAAGTAAATAAAAGACATGTAGACCCCTCTTTGGTGGCTTCAACAACTTGTTGATTTCAATGTTAATAAGATTATAATAAAATTATACAAGTTGATCAAACATTTCCTACATAACCCCATGAGAGAAACATACATAAAGCTTACAAAATAACCATAATGCAAAGATCAAAGACATACCACAAGATAAGACACAATATACCTTGGAAAAATCATCAAGAGGGAAAAACCTAAGCTCCAAAAACATCTGCACTCAATTTATTGTTCAACAATGAAAATATTCCAACACATATAGAGGCTTCATAAATCCTTTTGAATCATCAAGCTCCTCCAATACATTCTCCACGTGTTCAAGCATGCATTTGCACATCCCATGACATGCTTCAGATATGCACTCAACAAGAGAAATCAATGCAATGACAACCAAGACAAACAAGCCAAACAACCAACCTACCAACCACAACCACTAAACATGTGTTTGCTTTTTTAGAATCAAACTCACACAAAACAACCAAGTGGTAAGGTAAAACTATGTGCCTCAAAACCATGAGTACACAAAATCATTGATCCCATATTTATTTATTTATTGATACTAAGTTTTTTCAATATTAAATATTTTTTTCATGTGCAACCCACACATTAAATATCTAATCAATGTTACAACTTTATAAGTAGACCCAAATAAATATATAATGTGGCTAAATACATCACTAAAGATGCACCACACATAAACATTTATTTTATATAATTTAAATAATTATTCATTGTGCAACATGTACAACACCTTTTTCATCAATAAAAAAAAGTTAAAATTAACTTTGGTGACCTAAACAACGTGTTCATTTCAATTGGTCAAGGCCATAACTCTTTTTTCTAATTCACCAAAAAACGAGGATAACAAGTCACGCATTGAAGCCAAACATCGATAAACTATGTTGCAGGATGGTTGTCATTGGCACCAAAAGATAATATAATATCTTCGATCGGCCGCCGGAGTTAATGAATCCCACGAGAAGCTGATTAAAGCGATCGACAGTATGCCGGTAACCATGAGTTAATGAATCCACGGGAAGTGATTCAAACCCATATCCGCGAACTTAAACGTTACTTCCTGCTAAAGACCAAAACACATTGCAACAAATCCCCACCCCCAAGCGCAAGCAAGGGGTTCAAACCTGTGACACAGACTTTGATACCAATTGTTGCACAGACTATTGTCATTACACCAAAAGATCGACATGTTAATGTCTGATACAACCACGAGAATTAATGAATCCACGGGAGGCACAACACAAGGAGACCAAGGACACCTTGCAACAAACTAAATATGTAAAACAAATTCATTCAACTCAATTAATTTTTTTAATAAATAAAAACCCTAAAACTAAAAACATATACATCTAATCATTCATAGCATAGTGTGATGGTTGTTAAATAATCACATTGTTGTTGTAGCCACCAAGATTCACACCCTCCAACTATTGTGATTGCAAGTATTGTGCCCTCGTTAATCCATTGTGCTTGTAGGTTTGAATTTTCAAGTTGAAGTTGTTGGCATTCATGCCAACTACTATGTACTCCAAATCTTTGTTGAATCAATATGGCCATTGACTTTGTTGTCTTGTTGAGCTATTAATCACTTGGTTTAGACTATTCAAATTAATATAGTACACTTATTGTAAAGATGAAACCCCCCATTTATGACCTCAATAAAAATTCTTGTATTACCAATAAACAAACATTTAAAATAATTTAATAAATAAATTATCAAGTACATTTAGTTTTACTTCACAATTAAAAGTACTTTATGATTCCTCTTACAATTTAAAATCAGTTTATCCAAAAAAAAAAACACAAAAAACAAAAATCATTTTTTAATAGAAACAAGTACATAAACATTGCGTCTGAGAAAAATATCCAAAGCAGTTCATATTGCAGAACAGAGAACCAACGGTCATTGTATGTTGAACCTCTTATAACAATTTTGAGGGAATGACCGAAATCCTCCCCTAAAAATTTATCTGCGCTAAACAAATGAACTCAAACTTATCAGTCTTAACAGACCAAAACAAGAGGAGGAAGCCATTTGGCATGAAACCACACAGAAACAGGGGCCGCCCTTACAGTCTTCAATCAGAAAGGGCGAAAGAATTGTGTCAGAAGAATAAAATGGAAACCATTTTACATCGAGAGAGGAGCGGCTCTGGAAATAAAAGAGTGGGATAACAACTGTGCCGCCGTCCAGCGTTGGGCGGCGTCCTTTCGAAGACAGCACCGAATAAAGCTCTGAAAGTCGGGCGAAGCCGAGGGAGGCGGCAGGGGCGGCTCCCCGTAACAAATCGCCGCCATGAGAGTTGGCCAGTCGAGCTGCGTACCAGAGGAAGCAAAGGGAAAGCGGCCGATATAGCACTCGAGAAGCGTCAGGCCGAGGCTCCAAATATCCCCTGCGTATCCGTCATAGTGTCCGTCGTTCTCGTCAGGGTCGATTCTCTCGGGACTCATGTAGGCATAAGTCCCTACATACGAATTGCAGGGATCCAGCGTCCTGGACAAGATCCGGCTCACGCCAAAATCCGCGATCTTCACTTGCTGCTCCGAATTTAGCAAAAGGTTGGACGGCTTGATGTCGCGATGCACAATCTTTTGGCTGTGAAGGTATTTGAGGCCGTGGAGGACCTGCCGTGCAACCTCGGCCAGAAAGGGCTCAGGCAGGCGCGGCGTAGAGCGCTTATCCAGGGAGTCCCTGTCCATGTACTCCAGCACGAACTGGATCTCCCCGCCGCGGTCAAAGACGCCGTGGCATTTCACAACATAGGGGGAATCCGTTCGCCGGAGAATATCCATTTCCCGCAGGATCTGGCGCCGGGTGGACAGATCGTGGTTCCCGTGCACGACCTTTAGGGCGTAGAGGCACTGCGTTCGCCGGTGCCGGACCTTGTACACTTTGCCGCCTGCGCCATAGCCCAGGATTTCAACTTTCTCCAGGTCCGCCGCGTCGCTCACTTCTCTGGTGTTGCTGTTGGCCTCCTGTGAGTTGGAATTGGAAGCCTGTCTTGAAGCAGGCGGAGGTGGCAGCGGCAACGGCCTCGGCCCGCCTCCGAAGAGCTCCTCTCGCGGAACGGTCGGGAGCCTTAACCCTAACGCTCGGCCTCTGCTTCTTTGGTTCTCCATTGCGATTCGATCCTTGAACCTCTCACTGCTACCCTGCTTTGCATACCATGTATTTTATAACTCCAACCATACCCCAGGGAAGCATTGGACGTGGAAAGGAATGGAAATAGGTTATAAAATAAAATGATTTCGCGTCAAACCAGATGACTGTATGGGGGAAGCTTCCTTGACCTTTCTCCGGCGCGATGTTTGCCCATTAAATGATGTTTGATCACGTGCTTACTACTCTGTGACGTATTTCTTATCTCGGTCAGCCAAAATGTTTGAAATTTCTAACTGGAAATTTACGAGTTAAATTAGGAAGTTTCTACAATGAGAAAACTGTGGGCGGAATTTTATTGAAAGGTGCTCATTAAAAATACCACCATTCCCTAATCAACTTAATTACTTTCATAACATTAAAGTGAGTTTGATTTTTTACAATTTGTATATTTAGTCATTAGTCAATAGGTCTTTGGTTAGTAATGAGTCCATTAGAGATCAAGTCTTGGTGAATACAAGGTCTAGAAATTATAAGGGAAGAGGCCAAGATTGTGCTTCGAGTAACTTTGCCAGAATCGATACACCTTAGTCCTTGGCTCTTACTCAAAGAAGTTTCAACTTGAGGCTTGTACTCGCATATCGAGTAGGTAAAATGATTCTATAAGTTTGATATAAAACCCTCCAACAATAAAAAAAGAAGTATATTTATATAAACTTTTATTGAATTTTAAATATATTTTGAAAGAATAATTTGACATAATTATATTAATAAAATTTATGTTCTTTTATAAAATTAGGTTAATTATTCAATATGACAACCTTTCCTATTTATATTCATTGTTATACATTTAACTATATCTTGTGAGTATATATATTCTCATACTTCAATTATTTATTATGTCAATTATTATTTACCATTTTCTCACATTCATTTCCCATAGTAAATTTATTTTCCATAGTAAATTTGACAAACTATATTGATTTCAAGGAGAAGTATAGATAAATAGGATTCATTTTTATTTTTATAATAGAGGATTTTTTATCATCCATGTTTTTTTTGTGTTATCTAATAAGGAAACACAAGCCTATGTTGACACCTCTTTGACTAAGAGTCAAGGATTGAGGGGTATCCATTCCCACAAAAGTCATTTTCAAGGCATGATCTTGGCCTCACCTCTTATATCATACCTTAGGAGGGTTTGAACCGTGGTGGACGGCCTAATCAAGAAACATACCATCACCATTACCAATTGTGCTCAACCAATTGAATTACTATCAAAATTATATCTTCACCATCATTCTAAAACTAAGTGTATTTTCTCTTTACATTTAATTTCCTAAATTAGCATTCAATTTAAACACTTTATCGTTCTCAATTATCATTAAAATTAATCTACATTATATGTATATATTTTATTTAAATAGCTTAAATTAAGCATAAGAAAGTGCTATTTTCCTTTACAATTTAACTAAGCTTAATTCAATATAAATATTTATTACTTTCATATTATCTTATTCTAATTTTTAATATTTCTTAAATTTAACAAAATAATTTTATTTCAACTTTTATTAAAGAGAGTTATAAAAATAGATTTTATTCTAAAATTTAATTATTAAATATTTTAATAATTTTCTTGAAAATACTAAATTAATTAAATATTTTCCATTTTATTAAAGAAATGAAGATTTTATTAACAATTTCATTTATCAACTTAAATCCAAGCATAAAAAATTTCCTTGTAATTTTTTTATCTAGCATCTTTTAATTTCCCCTTCCTTAGCTATGTTGTATATTTAGTCTCTTTTCTTTATAACGGCAAAATCAAGAAAGGTAATTGTTATCAAATTTTCACATCTCAATTTGAAAGAGCGGGTTTATTCAAGATTCATTTTAAGCTGAAGAGTTTCAATTTACCTCTGCAGATGTTTAACCATTGCAAGAGTTTGAGTTATTGTGGAATTTTAAAATGCAATGTGTTTAGTTGCTTATTATTAATTGTAGCATTAAGTATTGCATGGAATGTAAAAGGAATGCTTTCATTTTGTATTCATTCACAGTGTTTCAAACATTGTTTTGCAAAAGAAAAGTAAATACAGAATTGAAACAAGTATTTCACAAATGTTGTTTTGTATTCATTGGATAATAAGAACTAGGTGTCCCACACAAACCGTGGGAATAGATGAGACATTGTATCAAAAGGAGCATGCTACACTATTGAAGATTAAAGAAATAGAAATCACATAAGAAGGAACGTAATCATCATTGCTTGATATCTTCAGTTGATTCCATAATGGTGCACCTTTATTTGCTCCTGAGCTCCTTGTAGACCTTCAAGAGATGTTAAAAGTTGTTAGAGCTACAATTATGAACATTCCTACATGAATCATCAACAGTAATGTAAAATATTGCTTAGTGATACATTGAAACAACTGAGCAAGAGCAAGAAGTGTGAAAAAATCCAAGGACAAAGCATCATAATAATATATTGTTTTAATCTAACATCATTTGCTTCCTGTGCAAGTATAGGACAAGTCATGTTGTTGATCCAATGTGGAATTTTAAAGCATGTGGTGTAAATGGGCTCTCACAAGGGTTGAGACCCAACAAGCTATCCCTCAAGCATTCAAAGAGGGATTGAGAAAGAAACAAATTCAATGACGCTCAGAGAAATGTTCATCAGAAGAAGTGCATCATAAAAGCCAAAAGGACTCAAACAGTTGACCATTCAGGACAGTCAACTCTCAGTGTGCAATGAATTGAAAATCATGAGTGATCAATTGTTCAAGTGCAATATCATGAATGTGATAGTGAACAGGCATACATAATTCCTTGTTTGCAAATCATCAATTATAGCTGAAGCAAATGGAAAAGCTCCAGAACATCATAATCAAGTACTCTTATATTTCAAAATCTTCTATGCAATGATAACTTTCACATCATCATGTTGTTGTTCAGGAGATAAAAATGCATGAAGAGTACAGAAGAGAAGTTGGCTCCATCAGTAACAGAGTGAAAAGTGGTTGCAAATGAGCTACTGAAGGCGAAGAATGAATGAAAAGATGGCATGGTGAACTAAAATGTGAGGAATTAAGTGTTGGGACTGGATGAAACACAATGTAAAACAACATGTCTCATGAAGGGTTTGGAAGTAAAATGAATGCATCAAGACTCATTTCAAGATGGAAAGAGGAAACCCAAACAACTCTGTGTCGTGAAATTTCAAATGGTGGAGTTTGGATCTTTCAAACAATGGAGAGAACCCTAGTTCATGCTTTCATACCCGTGGCCTTGGAAGGCTAAAATTTCTTATTCACAAGTCACAATACCCACTAGGGTTTGAATGTAAATGCAAATACAAAGAAAAAACAACAAGGGTTTGAGCCCTTAATAACATAGGTGCCTTCAAAATGGTGAAATCAAAGCTACAGGCCATGGCCATGAGGGATGTTGAAGACCCACAAAAAAAAAGCTTTATATTGAATATCTTCATTTTTTAAATGTGTTTCATTTGCACAATATGGATTGAGCCCTAGTTTTCATTCAACAAAAGGAAGGAGAGCACACATAGAGGCTGCAACCTGTACAATGGCCTCCAAAATTTTCTTCACAATGTTCATGTATTTTGCAAGAAAAGCTTGAATAAAGCTTTATTTAGGAGGGAAATGCTTGTGAAATGGAGGAATAGAAGCTTACCTTCAATATTTATGTGGATGAGCTCAACAATGCCCAAGGCCTGAGCTTCGAAAAATGCCCAACAAAGTCTCCATTGGCAGCCATAAAGGATAAGCAAAGAGAGTCGACACAGAAGAAAGCAAAATGCATCAAGATACAATAACAGTCGCGGCCTAAAGGCCATTTTTCTCATCAAATGGAGTCAAAGAATGCACCAAAATGCAGTTAAACAACTTACCACTAAGTGCAGAGGAGAATGCATCAAAAAATTGAAGGAGGGAGCTTGAATGGTGGCTTCAAAGTCCCCAAACCCTAGTCTCCCATAGTGGTGCCCAACATAGTTTTTTCTCTCTATTTTGGCCAACACAAATGATGGGAAAATTAGGGCTCGATGAATGTTTTGTGTTAGGGTTTTTACCCTATACATTGGTTGATATAATTTTAATCACATCTTTTTTTCATTTCTCAATTCCTTGCTAATTCTTCATGTGCCTAGGCCGAACCTTGCCTATTTTTTTTATTTTTCCTTTGATTTTTGGATAAAATCAAATAAAAAATAATGCACATGGCCCCTCATTAGGGTTTCCCCATTTTTCCCTTTACAATGCCTTCGAAAAAATTTCATGCCATTTTTCCTTTGAAGATCAAGTGATGACTTTAGGTCATCCATTTTTTTTTGCCTAAGTGAATGGTGGGCATATCTTTTTTATGAGATTTTATATAAAAATTAAATGTAAAAGAGAGCATCATATAATGTTTGATTTTTTGAAAAGATTAAATGCAAAAAAATAAAAATGATTTGAGGACAGATTGGAAAAATCAGATGAGAGGAGGCCTTCTATTTTTGCTTTGTAAGATTGCACCTTTGTAAAACATTAATTAAGCAAGTGTTTTTATAAACTGCTTGATTAAATGTTATCTAAATGCAGTTAGGAGTTGCACTTCAATTCACATCAAAAATTTATATTCCTGAATTCAGTCTTGGGTGAATTTGAAAAGAGGATGCCAAACTGAAGTTTCTAATTTTAGTTTCTAGCTGTTTGCACCTAATTTTGAGGCCTTTTTGGATCAACCTTTGGGTGATGATAAGTATCCATCTTTTTGGTGCCTTTTGAAGTTGTTTGGAGGCTGATTTTCAAGATTTTTGAGGGAGCTTGAAAATGAAGAATGAGTTAGTTTTTGGAGAGGCAGTGAACCTGATTTTTCTATTTTGGCACTACAAGGTCACATCTTGGCTATAAATTTGAGAAATTTGAAATTTGAATTTCTCAGGGTTTAGAATTTTTCAGTTTCTTACTCTCCTAGTCACTTTGAGAGTTTTGTAAACTTGTTTTGAATCAGATTTTGATGTCTTACTCCTTCACTTGCAATAAACCAGCAGAGTTTTCCTTTTCTCCTTTCTTGTCATGAGCTCACAGTGATAGTCATATTTTGTTGTGATTCAGATTGGTGGATCCTTCTTTGTCCTGTTGTTGTGGGTGATTGTCAAGATTTGCAAATAGGTTCAAGTTGCATATTGTATTTAGTTTTCAAGGAGTCTTTATGCAAAACACTAATTAGCTAAATGCATTAAGGTGAATTGTGAGAGTTGATTGTTATGAAAGAAGCATTGTGAGTTAAGTTTTATCAAAATCTCAACATCTAGTTGGTCATCATAAGTTGTAGGTGTTAATTTTTAGTTTTCTCCCTACTCTCCTTTCCCCTAAAAGTTTATAGATTAGGTGATTAGCTAAAGGGGACTAGCCCACTCTGGAGATTCACTCTCTCCAATTGGTTTACCCACAAATCAGAGAGTGTTTCCATGTTGCGACAGGATAGACAAGTACAACTTCCCTGAGGGTGCAATCTTGATCACCAACAGTTTTTGGCACGCCCGGTGGGACACTAGAGTCTTGTCTTTAGAGTTGTTTCAAGATTGTGAACTGTTGTCTGGTATATGTAGCAGCTTTTTCTGCCTATAAAGTCTCAAAAAGTATACCTGGTGACTCCTAATTTATGGTTTGATTGCATATTTAGTGTAGAAAGATTATGAGAAGGATCCAGACCACATCTTTCCCAATTCCATTTGAATACTTATAGCTCTCCCCACCAAGAAGGAGAGGCGGAACTCCGAGGAGAACTTTTGATTCAACAAAAAGAGCTAAATCCACACCTCTGAAGCTCAATCCCATAATCTCTGTAAGGAGCACAACTCCAGTGTCTCCAACACCTCTAATGGCAAGACAATTTTCCTTTGCTCCATTTAACGAAGGCAACCCATTGTTATTGGTGAGGCATGATGATATTCCGGTGGCTTCTTTAAAAGGGTTGTCCTACTTCACTAGTGAAGATTAGACTACCCCGATCAAGCACATCTGGGATGTGGCTACACTTTTCTTGATACACAATGTAATGAAGGAGAACGTGGCCCTGATATTGTTGGCCCCCTCATTAAAAGGAAAATCTCTACAATGGTTCAAGGGGCTACCAGCTAATTCAATAGCCACCTAGGATTAGCTTGGTGATGGTTTACACAGGCAATTTGTAGACAAGTCAAACCACCTTTCCTTGTTAGAGCAGTTGAGCACCATCAAGTGTGCTCCACATGAGCACATGACTGATTTCAATTACCATTTCCAACGAACCTTGGATAGAATTCCCCTGATTGTTAAACCCTCACCTAAGCATGCCTTTCTTTTTTATCTAAAATCCCTGAACTCTGAGATTTCAGTTATGATTCAGTCAATGGGGGGGTTTACATTACCAAATGCTTATGAAATTGCAATAAGGGCTAAAAATTATCTTATTCAGGCAGGAAAGATTTCCCCTAGACCTCCCACGCCTATCTTTCTTAAGATCTAGTCACCTGTAAATCTGCCACCTATAGCCTCTATAACTTGTTGTGCTAGCAATACGTTATCAAGCTGCTACCTACCTAGAAAATGTCACCCCTGAGAAAAATAGAGAGATCCAAGAGATTAAGAGTATATTGCAATCTTTGGGAAAGACTTTCAGCAATGCATTTGTGAGTCTTAAAAAATAGGTCGGTCAAGAGCAAAGGCCTAACCCAGTCCCTCATCAACAAAATCAACAAAATAGAGTGCATTTTCAAAATGATTATCAAAAAAAGAAATTTTAACCCCAAGCCTTTTTGGCCCTATGATCCTAATGTTCTTGGCCCTTCAAGAGAGCTTGTAACACAAAACAACTTGGCTCAAGAGAAAGAGTGGTGCTACCCATGTGGCCAACCTTAGAATCAGGTTGCATGCATGAACAGAATGGAGAATCAGGCTCTCATTGTGCAGAGTAGTTATGTTGGCCAATAAAATCTAACAAATGGAGATGTAGAGCAACGAGGCAATTCTGAAATTGCCTTGGTGAATTGGAAGTGTGCTAGTTTTTATGGAATAAATCATTTCCAAGGTCAGAACCAACAAGGTTCGCTTGTTGCAGCAAACACAAGATCAAAAAGAAGAGCAATTGAAGCTAAACAACAAGTTGTAAGTGGAGAACAATGAGCTATAAATTCATAATAGCAAGCTGTAAGAGGCCAGAGTTAGGCCATTGCATCTCAAACTATCCCAACAATGCACCCAAAGGTGCATATTCTACCAAGAGAACAATAAAGAGCAAATGATACGGCTGCATCTGCAGTTCAACGTAAGGTAAGCCCTGTATCTTTCAATGTAGTGGAGAATTTAAAGAAGGCTATAGTTAGCCTATCCATTATGGATGCACTGCATATCCCAGGACAAAAGGATTTATTATAAAATGCTTTGTCTGAGTTTTCATCTTCAGATGTTTCAAATGCAAAGAAGAACATAATGGTGCTTTCCAATAGCTCAAAAATAAAAGTTGAACAACAAAATAGAGAGGTAAAACCTCCACCATTTTACTTGAGTCTTATAATTGGGGACAAACTTGTCCATAACTGCATGATACACTCCAGAGCTAGCATCTTTGTGATGCCAAAGAGTGTAACTGATAAGTTGGGCTTAGATTATGAACTTATGGCTAAAGGTGTAGTACAATTGGATGGTCATGTTCTCCAAACATCAGGAGTTATTAAAAATTTAGCCCTTACACTACATGCTTACCCAAACTTTGTTGTCCCACAAGACATTCATGTAATTGAATTTCCACCTTACTTTGCATTGTGCCTATCCAAAGGTTTCATTGCCAAATTAGGAGGTTTCCTATCAGCTGATTGGTCCCATCTATTCTTTAGGACCCGTTATGGCACTAAGGAAACCATTAGGTCTGAACCTTTGGCCAAGGACCACATTGAACCTCATACTCCTAGCCCAATTAATGCCAACCTTTGCACCATAGATGGCTTGGAGAATCAACTCATGACCTCAGATCCTAGTACACCTAATAAAGGGGAAAATTTGGATGAGTCAGCCACCTTAGGTCATAGCCTTGATCCTTCCAACTACATTGGGGAAGAAAGGTTGGACACTTACGTGATTCAAGATCTTGATACAATAGTTCCAAATCTAGTTAAAGACCATAATCAGCCTCCAAGTAGTGATGTAAAGTTCTTGAAGGATGAGGAGGTGATCAAAGAGTGGAAGGAATTGCTCTTCAATGATCAAGTTTCAGATCAGGAAGAAGGTCTTGGAGAGGATGAGACATTTGTCCAAGAATGGATGGAGGTGTTGTTTGAAAATGAGACTTCAAATAAAGAAGAAAGCCCCACTGAATATGGAAAGGTTGATCATGAATGGTTGGAGATGCAGATTAACAATCAAGCCTTGGATCAAGGGGAGGTCTATGATGAATAATTTCTCATCCAAGTGAGTAGATCTATTGAAAATTATTTTAAGAGAGAAGATCGTATGGCTAGAGAAAATCCATTGCTAGAGGATTTTGATTTATCTATTAAAAATTGTGAAGATACATCCATGGTTGAACCCTAGCTTCCAACCAATTGGTAGAAAGGATACCTAACTTTGATGTTGAAGTTAAAAGGAGTATGGCCATGATGGCGTCAATAACTACTGGTGAACAGACTTTTTATGAGAAGTACTTTGATAAAATCTTATCTCAGAGAGCAGATTTTTAGTTGGATGAGGAGCTAAATGATAATATGGTAAGAGAATTCTATGAAATGGAGTTCAAAGAGTTTTTTGTTGGGGACTTCATCCTCAAGTGGGATGAGCAAAAGAATAAGCCAGGGAGGCATACTAAATTTGATGCAATCTGGGAAGGCCCATTTGTCATAATAGAATGCAGCCTAGGGAATAATTCATTCCAACTCTCGAGCTTAACTAGAGAAGTGCTACTGATCCCAGTCAATGGGATTCATTTGAAATATTGCTTCTAAGATTTGAGGTACTACTTTGTATTATAGTAGAATAGCTATTGCAAATAAGTGCTTTTGAAGCACTTTTTTTTTTAGTTTCTCTCATAAGTGTTGTTGCACATGTTTTTCCAGCCACTAGGGCCTCATGTTCTACTGTTGTGTTTTGTTTTGGTTTTCTGCTATTGTTGGAGGAGTTTTTCATTTTTTTATTCATGAGCTTTCTAAGTTTTGGAGGAGCAAAAGTGACTCCATGCCCAATGGATTTGCATAAGGAAACTAGCCTGATGCTTAGCAGGAAAGCATCTAGCAGAGGTCACCAAAAGTGTTATCAAATTTCACCACAACTCAATTTGACAGAGCGGGTTTATTCAAGATTCATTTTAAGGTAAAGAGTTTCAATTTACCTCTGCAGATGTTTAACAATTGCAAGAGTTTGAGTTATTGTGGAATTTTAAAATGCAATGTGTTTAGTTGCTTGTTATCAATTGTAGCATTAAGTATTGCATGGAATGTAAAAGGAATGCTTTCCTTTTGTATTCATTCATAGTGTTTCAAACATTGTTTTGCAAAAGAAAAGAAAATACAAAATTGAAACAAGTATTTCACAAATTTTGTTTTGTATTCATTGGATAATAAGAACCAGGTGCCCCACACAAGCCGTTGGAATAGTTGATACAATGTATCAAAAGGGGCATGCTACACTATTGAAGATTAAAGAAATAGAAATCACATAAGAATTAATATGATCATCATTGCCTGATATCTTCAGTTGATTCCATAATGGTGCACCTTTCTTTGCTCCTGAGCTCCTTATAGACCTGCAAGAGATGTTAAAATTTGTTAGAGCTTTGATTATGAACATTCCTACATGAATCATCAACAGTAATGTAAAATATTGCTTAGTGATACATTGAAACGACTGAGCAAGAGCAAGAAGTGTGACAAAATCCAAGGAGGAAGCATCATAATAATATATTGTTTTAATCTAACATTGTTTGCTTCATGTGCAGGTATAGGACAAGTCATGTTGCTGATCAAATGTGGAATTTTAAAGCATGTGGTGTAAATGAGCTCCCATAAGGGTTGAGACCCGACATTCTATCCCTCAAGTATTCAAAGAGGGATTAAGAAAGAAACAAATTCAATGATGCTCAAAGAAATGTTCATCAAAAGAAGTGCATCATAAAAGCCAAAAGGACTCAAACAGTTGACCATTCAAGACAGTCAACTCTCAATGTGCAATGAATTGAAAATCATGAGTGATCAACTGTTCAAGTGCAATATCATGAATGTGATAGTGAACAGACATACATAATGCCTTGTTTGAAAATCATCAATTACAGTTGAAGCAAATGGAAAAGCTCCAGAACATCATAATCAAGTACTCTTATGTTGCAAAATATTCTATGCAATGATAACTTTCACATCATCATGTTGTTGTTCAGGAGATAAAAATGCATGAAGAGTACAGAAGAGAAGTTGGCTCCATCAATAACAGAGTGACAAGTGGCTGCAAATGAGCTACTAAAGGTAGAGAATGAATGCAAAGATGGCATGGTGAACTAAAATGTGAGGCATTAAGTGTTGGGACTAGATGAAACACAATTTAAAACATGTCTCATGAAGGGATTGGAAGTAAAACGAATGGATCAAGACTCATTTCAAGACGGAAAGAGGAAACTCACACAACTCTGTGTGGTGGAATTTCAAATGGTAGAGTTCAGATCTTTCAAATAATAGAGAGAACCCTAGTTCATGCTTTCATACCCGTGGCCTTAGAAGGCTAAAATTTCTTCTTCACAAGTCACAATACCTGCTAGGGTTTGAATGTAAATGCAAATACAGAGCAAAAACAACAAGGGTTTGAGCCCTTAATAACAAAGGTGCCTCCAAAATGGTGAAATCAAAGCTACAGGTCACAACCATGAGGGGTGTTGAAGACCCACAAAAAATAAAGTTTTATATGAAATATCTTCATTTTTTAAATGTGTTTCATTTGCACAATATGGGTCGAGCCCTAGTTTTCATTCAACAAAAGGAAGGAGAGCACATAGAGAAGTTACGTCCTGTACAATGGCCTCCCAAATTTCTTCACAATGTTCATGTATTTTGCAAGAAAAGCTTGAATAAAGCTTTATTTAGGAGGGAAATGCTTGTGAAATGGAGGAATAGAAGCTCACCTTCAATATTTCTATGGATGATCTCAACAATGCCCATAGCCTGAGCTTCAAAAAATGCCCAACAAAGTCTCAATTGGCGGCCATAAAGGATAAGAAAAGAGAGTCAACACAAAAGAAAGAAAAATGCATCAAGATACAATAACAGTTGTGACCTAAAGGCCATTTTTCTCGTCAAATGGAGTCAAAGAATGCACCAAAATGCAGTTAAACAACTTACCACTGAGTGCAGAGGAGAATGCATCAAAAAATTGAAGGAGGGAGCTCGAATGGTGGTGTCAAAGTCCCCAAACCCTAGTCTCCCATGGTGGCACCCAACAAAGCTTTTTCTCTCTATCTTGGCCAACACAAATGATGGGAAAATTAGGGCTCAATGAATGTTTTGTGTTAGGGTTTTTACCCTATACATTGGCCGATGTGATTTTAATCACATCTTTTTTTCATTTTTCAATGCCTTGCTAATTCTTCATGTGCCTAGGCCGAACCTTGCGTATGTTTTTTTAATTTTTCCTTTGATTTTTAGAGAAAATCAAATAAAAAATAATGCACATGGCCCCTCATTAGGGTTGCCCCATTTTTCCCTTTACAATTCCTTAGAAAAAATTTCATGCGATTTTTCCTTTGAAGATCAAGTGATGACTTTAGGTCATCCATTTTTTTTCCTAAGTGAATGGTGGGCATATATTTTTTATGATTTTTTATATAAAAATCAAATGTAAAAGAGAGCATCATATAATGTTTGATTTTTTGCAAAGATTAAATGCAAAAAAATCAAAATGATTTGAGGAAATATTGGAAAAATCAAATGAGAGGAGGCCGTCTATTTTTGCTTTGTAAGACTGCACCTTTGTAAAACATTAATTAACAAGTGTTTCTATAAACTGCTTGATTAAATGTTATCTAAATGTAGTTAGGAGTTGCACTTTAGTTCACATCAAAATTTTCTATTCTTGAATTCAGTCTTGGGAGAATTTGAAAAGAGGATGCCAAACTAAAGTTTCTAATTTCAGTTTCTAGCTATTTGCACCTAATTTTGAGGCCTTTTGGATCAACCTTTGGGTGATGAGAAGTTTCCATCTTTTTGGTGCCTTTTGAAGCTATTTTGGAGGCTAATTTTTAGGCTTTTTGAGGGAGCTCGAAAATGCAAAATGAGTTACTTTTTGGAGAGGTAATGAACCTGATTTTTCTATTTTGGCACTACAAGGTCACATCTTGGCTATAAATTTGAGAAATTTGAATTTCTCAGGGTTCAGAATTTTTCAGTTTCTTACTCACATAGTCATTTTGAGAGTTTTGTAAACTTGTTTTGAATCATATTTTGATGTCTTACTCCTTCACTTGCAATTAAGTAGCAGAGTTTTCCTTTTCTCCTTTCTTGTCATGAGCTCACAATGATAGTCAAATTTTGTTGTGATTCAAATTGGTGGATCCTCTTTGTCCTATTGTTGTGGGTGATTGTCAAAATTTGCAAATAGGTTCAGGTTGCATATTGTATTCAATTTTCAAGGAGTCTTTATGTAAAACACTAATGAGCTAAATGCATTAAGGTGAATTGTAAGAGTTGATTGTTATGAAAGAAGTGTTGTGAGTTAAGTTTTATCAGAATCTCAACATCTGGCTGGTCATCATAAGTTGTAGGTGTTAATTTTTAGTTTTCTCCCTAATCCCCTTTCCCCTGAAAGTTTATAGATTAGGTGATTAGCTAGAGGGAATCAACCCACTCTGGAGATTCACTCTCTCCAATTGGTTTACCCACAAATTAGAGTGTTTCCATGTTGTGATAGGATAGACAAGTGCAACTTGCCTAAGGGTGCAATCTTGATCGCCAACAATAACTAGTTGGTGCCAGTGGACATTGTTATGAAACTCTGCATCTCTTTATAATGTAATTTAAAAGATTTGTTATAGCTTTCTAAATACCAATTATCTAGCTTTCTTTTGAAAAGGATTTATGTAAACCTTCTTCCAAATATGTTACTTAATCCAAGATTGAACTAGAAATGGAGATGTAGGTAGATTGATATATATGATGGTCCAACCAATAAAATGCTCTTTTTGTTAGTATAATGAAAGATTAAAAACACATGTTTTGGGTTTGTTCATTGGTTAAAAAAATGGAATGTTATTTTCAATATTTTTCTTGCTATCTTTGATCATGTTTTGTGCTAGGAGGTTATTTGTGTTGTTTTCCATAATAATGTTTTGGTTAATTTTGTGAGACAACTTATTTTACTTAATATATGGAAAAGAAAGTGTTTGATAGTATTTTCAAATTAGTATGTTCACTAGTCTAGACAAAAATGCTAAATTTTTACTATGATATCTTGTTTCAAATTGTTTCTCTTTGTTTTCAGTTATAGGGGGTCACCAAGGAGCGTATTGTTCAAAAAATAATTGTTTGGATAATATTAAATTTCATAGATCCACAAAGAAGATATTATATGTTCCAAGCAACTTCAAAGCTTATTTAAATTCATGAATAAAACTGTAATCTTCAACTATGCAATTTGTTATTTGTACTTATTTGTCACTCCAATGGACTTATGACTAGTTGTATGCTTGTTTTAGTCTTGTAAAGAACTAGCTCCTTTGGGACTTGTTGAGCTATTATGACAGTTGATTATTGATCTCTCCATGATGGCTATTGACTGCCCTCCTTTGTATTTTTTACATTGTTTCAATTAAAAATTTGAGTAGCATTACAATTCATTTGTTTCAATGCCAATAATAATCACCAAAATATGTTTTTCTTCAATGTATAATGAATTTAAGAAAATATTTGTCTATAAGATTATAATATTTCTTCTCTTTCCAATTATTTCATGAATGATTTTGATCCTATCTAGGATGAATGATGTAGACTATATTTATTAAATTTTATTTTCCTTAGTCCAATTTAACAAGGAATCTTGTGATTTAGCAATGGATGTGGTTTAAAGAAAAAACATATGTTGTGAGAGTTTGTAAGAAAGATTCAAACCTTTGCATTGTATTTTTTACCTTTAAATTTAGATGTTGTTTAATCACAATAATTTTTATATAGAATCAACCATATTACTAACTTTTTTAAAAAATATATGCTTTAAGAATATTGTTTACATGAAATTAGCTATTATAATTTTTTCTAATATAAGTTCTTGAAATTAATAAGTTGATAGTTTTAACCAATACAAAATTCTACTAAAAGTAGTTCAAGTTTTTAAATATTTTTATTTTAATCATTCAATTTAATCATATTTCCAACTTAGATTAAGATGTAATCACTTCTAAAACCTCTTTATTTGAGGTGTTAACTATTTTTTATGTACAATGTGGATAATGAATAAAGACCAAGTGACAACAACTAGGGGTAAGAGAAGAATCCCATGGACCAAGGTAATTTCCACATGAATCTAGAGGTCTAAGGGTAGGTTTTCTTTTTTCTATTTTAGAACCATATTATTAATCTTTATGCATACAAAAAAAATCGTTCTTTTTGTGGTAAGTTGTGCATAGTTTGTGACTATCTTTAATGAGTTTCCTTTCCTTCTAGATTATGAGGGTTTATTTTTTAGTTCAGATATCTAACCTATTTTAGATTTATGCATACAATAAATTTGTTTCTTTTGGTGGTAAGTTTTGCATAGTTTGTGTCTATCTTTAATGAGTTTCCTTGCCTCTTAGATTATGAGGGTTTATTTTTTATTTTGGATAAATCCTATTTTAGATTTATGCAAAAATTATTGATACATATATGAATATTGTTTGGGCATGTTTGTAACATAATCAAAGAGATAGCTAGGTTTTTTATTAATTCAATAATAAATTAACACATATCCCATACTAGAGTCATGTCATAATCAATGAAAATTAATAGTACATCAAATAAAATATGTAACTCTCATAAGTACATAACAAGTACCAATAACATCATTCATAATTTCAATATACAAAGAGGTCAAAAAGACATCCCTTAATAAGGATAGTAAAAACAATCAGCCATAAACCAACACCACATGTACAAATTGGTCATGTATAAGTACATCAAAATTAAGGGATTCCAAGCTCAAATTTGTGAGCTAATTCCTCCAAAAAAAATTCTACTAATGGGGAAGGTTTGAACCCACCATGAGGATGTCTCTTTCCTCCCCAAACATCAATCTAGCAATGAAGCATCCAATCAATAATCCAAGAGTGCAGAAATTACATACAATAGTAATTATTATCTAATAGTTCATTTCAACACCATATATCCATTCATAGAAATATATTAAACACACAAAATCATAACATCAATTACAAAATTCATGAACTTACAAACACTCATACAATAAAATCATTCATAATATGACACTTAAGAATATCGAATACATAAAAATATAGGTAAATCACCTAATACAAGAAATACAACAACACACTATAATAGAATATAAATAATAAACAACAGAGGCAGAAAATCTCAAAAACCATCTAGATGCATCTCTCAACTATATAGTGTACCCAAATACTACTACCTCACATAAGATAAGAAGGTTAACTATACTAGTTACACAAAGCACTATACCCATGGAATATAATAGTATGCATACCAATTAATAGGCCACATGACTTCTTTTAGAGATCTCTTAGCTAGTAGTGATGGATGACACAATAAATGCATAAACAACCTATGGACCTACTACCTTTGAGAGCACTCTAGCTTAACTATGATATGGTTCCTATAGCAAGGTGAGCAAGCTCAATCTCAACCAAATTTCTTAAGTAGAGATGCCTACATGTGTTGGGATGAAGAAAAGAAGATGATGTTATGATGTATTCATCCAAGGCAAGTATGTCCTACCACTCCTACTCCTTTGACTCTATTACTTCCAATGAAAATTGAGGTATCAACCATCCTAACTATTAGAGTAATCATACATTAGCTAATAATTAATTATTAGTCTAATTTATTCTCATGCACTTAAGCTAAACTTAGGAGTTCTTTGTTCAGTTAACTAAGTGATTGTCTATGTTAACTGAAGTGAGCTATTATTAGATCATTATGTCTCATCACATGTGATGTTGACCCTTGTCCTGACCTAATCCCTTTACCATTTAGGGTTGCTCCTATATAGCACTCAACCCTCATTGTATTATCACTTTGGAGATTATCTCTTTTGTACTCTTGAACTCTCAACCTTTGAGGACTCTTGTTTTCCTTGAAGATTCTTGAGTTTCATTCTATAGCTTCTTCTTGTTGAGGAATATTGCATATATTATTTGCATACTTCTTGTGTGGAAGGTGTCTTTGTTCATTGTTTGATCCTATGGATCATGTTTGTGGTTTTTCACAATTCTAACATGGTATCAAAGCATAGATTTAGCGAACCCCTTCTCGATTTATGAGTTTTTTCTTCAACAAGGGTTACAAGCTTCAAATCTGGAATCCCCTTTGTTTTTTTGCAAATTTTGGAGGTGGGTAAAATTTTGGTGCATTTTGGTATGAAAAGGACCTCACCGTTGGATTCAGAGATTTCGAGAAAGTTAGATTTGGCTTTTGTTTGGCCTGATTTAGACTCCTGAGGTCATATTTGCGAGGATTTGAAGTGATTGTTTTTTTCTAGATCGGGAGGGTAGTTGCGATTTTGGTGCATTTTGGCATGAAAAAGACCTTGCCATTGGATTCAAGAGGTCGATCCAATGAATTTTGATAATAAATTTTCCCTATTTCGACGTTGGGAGATTTTGAGGCAAAATAAAAATTATAGGGCCCATACGGGCCCCTGTATGACTTTGTGTGCATGGAAATCGAAAAAAAAAAATTAAAAAAAAGGTCCGCTTTTTTAAAATTTTATTATTCTTTAGAAATTTAAGAAGAATTATTAAAATTTATTGTAGGCATTGTATTTTTTTTATTGGGTATTTTAAAAAACTTGAGGGGGTGACAGATTTATTGGGTACCTGCAGGGTACATGGACCCTGTGGGCCCCACCTATACCCTGTCATTTAAGAGCCAACAACGGTATTAAAGACTGGTGGTAGACCTTGTACTTGCTAGTGACGTTCAACTCTTCTACACGCACTTTCCAAACCAGTAGTCATTCAAATTTCTGGCCCTCTTGCAAATTACTAGTGGCTCTCTATTTTTTGAGCAAAAATTTTGGCCAGCTCCAATTTTTCTTGGCAACTATATTTTCTTTTCTGGCAAAAAAACTTTCAACAACCATGACAATTTCATGGTAGAACTCTGCGAATATTCTATTTGCCAAAGAATATTCCATCATCACCTTTTGCATAGTGTGATGGATTTTTTTTGGCAGAAGGAATATTCGTTGGCGTCGGTCGTACGAACAATCCCTTGCCCCTCCTAGCCCTTCATTTGGCCTTAGAGAGCATTTTTTTTCTTTCTAGCATAACTTGGGCATACGAAGTCGAAATCAGGAAAATGAGATATCATTGGAAAGTTGGTTCCGCCAAATATCCAGTGGTGTTGGTATAATCACCTATTTTTATTGTTGGTGCATTCTACAACCTATTAAAGTTATAGCTACTGTTTTCAATCCCAAGCTCATAAATTTTCACCAATTTCTCACTTTTTCATGATTCCAGCGGTGTTGGGACTATCTTTCAGGGCTCATCACATCATCCATGCACTTTTTCCAGATTTCTCACCAAGTACATTTTATTTAGTTTTTTGTGTCTTCACACTATAATGAATTACTTGGATGTCTTAGCTCCTAGAAACTTTTTGTTTGTGTGGGATGACTTTTTTTGGCTATTCTATATGTATTTCTAGTATTTTATCGTATTTGGGTATTATAGACATCTTTTTCATGCACGTTCTCTTTTGTAGATGCACTAAGATAAAGTGTCATTCTAGTGTATTTACTTTTTAGGGATTTTTCATGCATCTTGTTGTGCCTTTTGTACTCAGACTATGATATAAAGTACCATGGGGGGTTGATGTTTTCCTTTTGGTTTTCCATCACACCTTTTTCAAGTGAGTGTCCCTTCCATGACAGTAACTTGAATCCCAATTATTCTTTCCTCATGTGTGTGTTCCTTGGTTTGCAAATTTGTAGGTTGTTTCTCCTACATGCACTTCTTGATTCACACAGTTTCAGTGTACCTATCTTGGCTCTCCCTATTCAACATTATGGGGGGTTTCTACTATTGGTGTTAATGCTTCCTTTGTTTCACATCTGAGTGATCTATGTATCTAGTTCTTGTTCCTATGTACTTTCAAATGCAGTGTACATTAGCAGTTGGTTACACTCATTTTAGTGAGATTGATCATTTACCATATGAACACTTTTGTATTCTTGTTTCTAGAGGTTCTTCATTTCAACACTATATCAGTCATCATTCGACAGCATTCTACAGCTTCTTTGTGCTTCTTGGAACATTTGTTTTTGGAAGCTTCTCAATCCTTCACACCTTGATTTGGAGGCTTTTCAATCCTTCATTCACCTTTCTCTCTTTTGAAGAGGAGTTTTCTCTCACTATGGTTTTCTCCTTTTCTCTAGTTGTGAGAGATCTTTTGTTTGTACATGGGTACCTCACCAGGCCTTGTTTGTTGGGACCCATCTTGCATTCTTTTTAGGGTTTTTAGCTACTCCCTAATTTCATCTTAAGGGGGGTGTTAGAGTAATCATGCATTAGCTAATAATTAATTAATCTTTAATTAATTATTAGTCTAATTTATTTTCATGCACTTAAGCTAAACTTAGGAGTTCTTTATTCAGTTAACTAAGTTCTTTTCTATGTTAACTAAAGTGAGCTATTATTAGATCATTCTATCTCATCGCATGCGATGTTGACACTTTCCCTGACCTAATCCCTTTACCATTTACAATTGCTCCTAAATAGCACTCAACACTCATTATATTATCTCTTTGGAGATTATCTCTTATGTACTCTCAAACTCTTAACCTTTGAGGACTCTTATTTTCCTTGAAGATTCTTGAGGTTCATTCCATAGCTTTTTCTTGTTGAGGAATATTGCATTTATTGTTGGTAGATCTCTTGCATGGAAGGTGTCTTTGTTTGTTGTTTGATCTTGTGGCTCGTGATTTGTGGTTTTTCACAATTCTAACACTAACTAATAGGATATATTATGAGTTCAATAAGATTCAAGAAACTCTCATAACCACCACTTATGACTACTTTCCTACTCTTACAAGTATAAATATGACACAAAGGATGTCATCTAAACAAAAAGAATAATTAATAAAAAATAATTCTTATATCATCAATAAATACAAGAAGTTTTAATATCTTATTATTTATAAATTATATAAAATTGTTTTTTCAGTATAATTTTTTAAAAATATCCTTGCACCTTTCCTAAAATTTGTAGAAAATCTTAGTTCATTAAAGTAAAGTTATATTGGATCATAGATGAAAAAAATAATAGATTAAAGGGTAAATCTCAATAAAAATATTTATCCAATAGCTTTAAACCACATATATGAATATTAAAAATACCAAGATCACTATTTAATATATCCATACTTTTCTTTCTTGCACCAAAAATCAACTAACATATTTTTTAACAAACAACCTATATTCATTACTAATCCATTATAAAGTTTCTCACAATAATGGTTATCAATCTATTATAATAATAATATAAACAAAATGAACAACCAAATAAGATAGATTATCAAAATAAATTTTCTCACATAATGGATCATAACAATGTAGCATAATGAAAACTCAAACAAAGAGATGAGGGTACTCCTTGCAAAAGATGTCCTCATCTTCCGAAGTGTAACCTCTCTTACCAAACTCCTCCAAAAGAACCTTCACATATGTGATTTCCCTATTGTAAAATCTTCCAATCCAAAATCCTAATAGGATCCAAGTCAACTCCCTTGTTGAATCCACCTAAAGTACCTACCAATCAATCATACGTAAAAGATCATAAATATATTTCTTTAACAAAGAAATATGGAACATGTCATAAATTCTAGAGAGAGTTGGTGGAAAAGCACTACGATAAGCCAAGAGACTAGTTTTCTCTACAACATTAAAAGTATGCACAAATCGAGGGGCCAATTTGGAAGCCTTATGGTTTAACTCTAAGAAATACCTTGTCACCCACCAAAAATTGTCTAGGATCTCTCTTGAGATTTGTGTAACTCTTAGATTGATATAATTCTTCCTTTAGCCTTTCTCTAATGACTTGAATCTATTGATCATACCCATGAATCATATCAAACCCAAAAACAAAATGATTTTCTAGACCATTTCGGCCAACAAGAGTCCTACACTTTTTCCCATAAAAAGATTCAAATGGAGCATTTTTTAATGATGCATGATAAGAATGGTTATAAGAAAACTCTATTAGGATTAGGTGTCATCCACCTTGTAAATCCTATATCATATATCATGGTTCTAACATCCTTGGAAAGTGTCCTAGGCACTTAGGGTATATTGAGAAAATATTTTGTAATATTAATTCTCACCATTGTTTGTAATCTACTCATAAGGGGTGATGGGTCCACCAACAACGGTAAAGGTGGTTTGTGGACATAATTATTTAATATTGTTTTCCCCACATGTGGATGTCTAGAATGGGATAATAAAATATAAAGAAAATAATAAATAAGTGACTATTGGGATTCTCCAAGTGGGTACTATTATGCCTTGCATAACCACCCCATTTTGTTTTTGGTCAAAATAGGTCCCCCTTGTGTTTGTTTTTCCTTGGTGTTCTTGTTAGGGTCTTAGGAGTTATTCTTTTTCCTCCTAATTATTTTTTTCTTTTGTTTTTGTGGGTTTGGAACGTGGCCTGAAACTAGACTTAGAACTTTTTCCAAGTTCTTGGTTTAGTTTTTGTTCCAGTCCCAACCCCATCTCTTCCCTTGTTGTTTTCTTTGTTGTCTTGTTTGTCTTGGGGTATTGGGTTTGTTTCTCCCTTGGGTTTTTCTTTTGTTTTCTTCCTCTCTTTTTTTTGTTTCCCTTTTTGGCGGAAGTGGAGCCGAAACAGAAACTGGACCCAGAACTTTGCAAAAGTTCCAAGTCCTAATCTCATTCTGATTTCACTCCCATTTGTTTGCCTTGTGTTTTGTCTTGTTTTGTCTCTTGTTTTGGGATGGGATTTTCCCTGGTCCCATTTTCCCTTCATCGATTTTCTTTCCATTTTTTGGGAGTAGAACCAGAGTCGGATCCGAACCTGGAACCTTGCCAAGTTCCAGATCCGGATTTCATTATGATTCCACCCCTATTCCTTTGTTGTCCTTTTCCTGCCACAGGACCGAAGCTGAATTCAAAATGAAATGAGGAACTTTGACAAAGTTCTTGATTCTATCCCAACTCTGCTTCTGCTCCTGTTTTACCTCTAATGTACATGGTGGTTGTTTAATTGCTTTCACTCTAGTTCCATCCCCAACCAACTACATTAAATGCATTAATTGCAACCTCCTCACATGCGTGAAATGGTTTTAAAACCTTAATCAAGGTTATTTGGCTCATTACAATTATCTAGAGCGTTTTAACAAGCAAGAGCCAAAACAACTTGAAGAGGAGTACAATTTGGCTGCGGGTGAGCATTCGTGAGTGGATCCCTTTCAATTTTCAACTTTTTCTAGTTGCATTTTGAGGTAGGTGGTCTTCTCCCATTCTATTTTGTGTTTTTTCTATTCTTCGTGCGTTCATGGGACTTCTCTCATGGATCTTCACTCGTTTCCTTTCTTGTTGTTGGTGGTTTGTTTGTCTTTCTTGGTTTTCTTTATGTTTTTCTTTCGTTTTCCATTTGTCTCTTGCTTTTCCCGTTTATTTTTCTCGCTTGTTTGTTGTCATTTTTGGTGGTAGTTCCATTTTTTCATGCCCTAATTTTGATTAGGGTTTCATTTCAAGGGGTTTTGGTGCTTAAAATTGTTTTGAATCTTTCCCCAAACCCCTTTGATCTTGTATCTTGTCGATCTTATGGGTTTTATCGTAGGTTTTTTTTATGCCCTAGCTTTAATGTAAGTCGACGGGCCATACAAATTAGGGTTTTCGTTTCGCACCCTTTTTGTGTAATTTCCCTAACTCACTTGATCTGGTCCCATTCATCTAGACGGAGTCGAGCTTGATTTTTACCTGTGTGCGCCCTTTTTTAACTTTGGTACAAACTAGTGTTGGTGTGTGGGGAGAATCCGCTTAACTCTAGTAGTACATATAAGAACCAAAGCTGGAGATGAACTCGTCCATTGAAATTTTGCATAAGAGATCGGTTCCAAAAATGAGTCTGCCTCTTATGGGTTTCGATTCTGATTCTGATCCCATCAGCTTGGCAGGATCAAGTCATCAAACATTACAAGGTTTTGAAACCTTTAGAGTTCCAATTTTGATTTCGGTCCCAGTTCCAATTCTGCTAGTGTTATTTATTTTAGTTCTCTGGTTCCTAATCTTCTCTGAGTCCCGCTCCCGATAGGTTTAAAATTTCACTAAGTATGGAGGATTACCTAGGGAAGAATAGAGAAGTGTGAAAAGATAACACTTGTAATGATGGATTTCATACCTTTTGTTGGTCTAATCCAAGCTTATCTTGTAGGAATAAACAATGTCAAGATCATCCAAAGAAGTTTCACAAAAGGAAGGGCAAGTTGCAAAAATTTCAAAGGGAGTAAAACCAAAGAAGATAAAGGTGGAGAAATTGCCTTACACCTTGAGATACAAACACCAAGATTCCACTATCACAACTAGCAAATTAGATTTAGAATGGGCAGACATCATAGACACAAATTTGGGCCCATTCAATTGTGAGGAGCTGATTGTGGGCACTTTTTTAGAAGATGTGATTGGGAGGACTATTAGAATAGCCCAATCCGAATTGGCACATGTTACACTCTTCCCCCTATCAGTCCAATGCCTAGAGCTCATACTCATAGTAGCAAGGGCATACAATCCTTCATCAAGACAGTGTATGGACCTCTAGGGGAATGTGATCATTTATCTATCCCCTCAGATGATGAGGTTCTTGTTTAATGTGCCTACCCCCAAGAACCCCAAGCAATTGACTGAAGCAAAGGCGTTGTAGTTATTCAACAGGTAAAAGGAAGCTAATAGGTCCCACATGAACAAGAAGTGGTTGAGAACTGAGAAGAAGTCCCTAACAAAGGTTCCTAAATAGCCCAAGAGGGGAGATTTCAAGAAGGAAATAGATGACTTGATCATGATGCTTTCCATGGTATTTAGAAAGAAGGACTCTACATACTTTAAGGAATGGATGTTTCCATTCATTGAAACCATTTTGGATGGTACAAAACAATTTTATTGGGCACGATTTGGTTAGATAACTTGCAAAACTAGATGCTCAAGGTGGGGCAAACCAAAAACTTCTTCATGACTTCTTATGTCATATATTCAGTTGCAAGAATGGGCATATTCCTTGGACTGAATGTTGTGGGCACATTAGGAGATGCTCCTGGACAAAACAAGGCATGGGATAATTATGATCAACTAACCCTACAAACTTCTGAGCTACACTATAGAAGGGTCAATGATGCATTCCTCTATGTCATCATTAACCGGTTGACAAGGGATGCTAGATACAGGATGAGTAGGGAGGCCATGGCTTTCATTGTTGAATGGGGACATTGGTGCATCCAATACCCCAGTTCTCTTATTTTAGGTTGGCATGCTTTGATGGACATCCTCATTTGCTTCCAAGATGTTGCAATGATAGGATTGTTCTTATGGAATTTATATATCAGGCTATGGGAGTCAATACAAAATTTTCCAACAAACATAAGTCTGGATGCCACAAATTTCCCATGAAGTTGGGAGAATATTGTTGTGTTCACAATTTGGATGCAAAGGTTGTCTGTGAAGAATTAAATCATTTAAAGTTAGGATTGTATATAGCCAGGAAACATTTTGACCCAGAGCGCAAGATGAATGGCCTAGCTCAAGGACTACCATTTTTTATAAGAATTTTAACTTGTTAGAGGATTTTTGGATTGATTTGCAAGATGACTATGATGTGAGGAAAATAAGTTATGAAAGGCTTACCATCCCACTAATGATTGAATATGGGGTGAAGGAGGACATTCTTGACACACTATCAGATGATGGTGTGGTTTTGGACCCCGGGTATGAAGCAGAAAATATAGGTACTAAAGGCTTGGACCCAATAAATTGGGATGAGGAAGAATTATTGACATTAAACAAGTTTATAGGACTGTAATGGATAGAAGCATCCACTAGGTGGTCATGAGGATAAAGGAGCCAGAAGCTCAAGCCTCAAAGAAGAGGAAAGAAGAAGGTACTCAAGGATATAGAAGAACAAAGCGGATGATAGCTCCTAAGGAACAATTGGAGTACTATCCTCCTAGCTCTGGAGGAGATGTTGATCCAAGGGTACCTACTCAAGAAACCCATGAATCACAAGGTGTAGAAGCTACCACAGTTGGAGAAGGAACCTCATCTCAACCTTCTCTCCTAGAGGAATCCACTAGGGAAGTACCTGCAGGCAGCCTCCATGAGAAGGCTGAGAAGGATAAGAAAAAAGAGATTGAAATTCATGATGTAGACACTGATTCAGAGGCCACACAATCAGACCATGAGCCTCTTGTAACTGCATCTGTTGAGGATATTCAAGATGTTGGAACTAAGCATGTTTTAACTGCAGAAGACCAGTGGAAATTATTTGAGGATGCTAAGGAGGCTGATGTTAAGGCACAAGCTAATGCACTTGCAAAGCAACAAGAGGTTGAAGCTAGAGCAAAGACTGAAAATTTTGCAAGGCAGCACAAGGAGAAGGAAGACCTCCTGCAACAACAAAAATAAAGTGAATGGAAAGATAATGCAGAGAGGGAGAATTTGGCCCTCCTACAAAATATTCATGACCTTGAAGAGGAAAAGGTCCAAAAAAGGAGAGAGAAGGAAGACCTTGAGGCCAAGGCCAAGGCTACATAGGAGGCCCAAAGAAAGAAAGAAGAAGAAGAGCTCTTGCTAAAGAATTTGGAGGTAGAAGAACAAGCTAAATAGGAGTAAGAAGCAACTAAAATGTGGGAGAGGGTTAAGTAGTTGGAAAAACAAAGAGATGACATGTTGGAAGAGACAAGGTTGGAGGAAGAAAGAGAGAAAGTTGAAGCTGATAGGCTTACCAAAGAGATGGAAGAAAAGGACCATCAAGAGGTTGATTATCAACCAAAGGTAACACTCTGGAAACCCCTCTCTTTTGCCACTTCCTCTTCACAACAAGTGGTTACTCATCCTGCTGCCCCAACATGGTTAAAGTTTAACCTGGAGAAGAAAAAAATAGTCCAGCCCCAGCCTCTAAACTATGATGATATGATGAAAGAAATTAAGGAGAGGCCCAAGAAAAAGGCTTGATTCCTTCATTCCACCAAACTGACAGATGTTGGAGATATTGTAGCTGAATATGCCCTTCCTATGGTGGAAAAAGACAAACAAGAGATGCAGTTGAGTGATTATCAATTGGGCAATGTCGTGAACTTGGGAAGGCCTACAAGAAACCAACAAATAGACCTGATTGATATTGTAGCATCTTCCACTAAGTCAAGGATGATAAAGGAAAAGAAAAGGAAGGATGAGGTCAAGGCTCAATTAGATCAATTGCATAGGTTCTTAAAGGACATGTCCTCTCTTGTTTCTATACAATTTGTTGCTCTTGAGACACCAATTTTGTTGAGTAAGAAAGAAGTTGATGATCTTGTTCAGCTGAGAAGCAAGGTAAGGTTGAATCAAGAGGTGGATAAACTGCTTGTTGAAATCCACAAGGTTCATAAAGAAGCATTGGAATCAGTCAGTGATATGACTACATATGTTGACACCCTCTAGAAGTAAGAGGAAGAATACAGAGAGCATGTGAGAAAATTGAAAGAAATTAATAAACTGCCTCAACAAACACTCCTAGAACAATCCATCCTTGAAGAAGGTAATGAGGATTTTATTAATAAAACTATTAACATTATTAAATTCCAGACTTCATTCATTTTTGCACATAGGAATGAGGTGCAATAGGCTAGGAAATATTTGATAGATCAAATTGTGGAGTTAGAAGCAATTATAGTCATGATGCTAAATGAAGATGTTCATGTGAAGGATGGTTTCCCTCTTGATGAATTAAGAAACAAATGGAATAATAGATTCCAAGAGGCAATTCAGAAGGGAGATGATGGCAATGATTTTTTGATTGAAAGGTTCATGGACATCAAAGAGGTAGTAAAGATTGCTTGGAAGGAGCTGGCTAAGTTGGATGATATGCAAAAGTTCACCTCTGTTGAATTGAAAAGAATAATATTTGAAGACAATTGGGTAGATGGGCTGGATGTGGATATGCGCAGACAAGCATTAGAGATTTATGATGAATATTTACTTGAACAAAAGACAGAGGAGTGAAGTGTCTATGAAATATCATGTTTTGAATGAAGCAGCAGGTGATATGGCCAGCTGGGTAGCTCTCTCCTATTTTTTAGGATCATAACACAAGCTCAACTAAGGATCCCTAGTAGTTCGACCTTCTCCGTTTGCATCCATATTTTGATACAAAGTCATCAACTGTTAACTGAAGATCAAAATGGATAGTTACCTTATGCAGTTCCAGTTGCTCCCTGATTGGTGGATCTCAAATTTTGATGAGAGGAATTAGTGTTAAACTTGTCTATATGTAGATTTTCTCTTCATGTTGTAAAGGTCAACTGATTGAAGAAATATTAGCTACCTAAAGGAGATATAGGATAATTTTTATAGTTTTATGCAAAGATACTTAGACATTTTTATAGTTTTAATATAGTTCATGTTATTTCCAAGTTTTAGTTTTAATGGTGATGTTGATGAACAATAGTCATTTGTATGCCAGTGAATGTTGTGCATAAATGTCTCTTATTTGATGAAATTCAATAGAAGATTTTGAATCTGAGGCTATTTTCATTGAGTTATCTATGAATGAGATTTCTTTGTGTTTATTGATCTATGAATTTTAATGATGAGTTGGTGATGTGTTATTGTTAATTTTGAAGTTTATGAATGGTGAATGATTGTATGTTTTGAATTTGTACTATGAATGAATGCAATGGTATAGATTGTTCTATGGATTGTATCATTTTATGGTTTTAGTCTTTAAATAGAATGCTCGTTATGAAGTTTGTATGTCTGAATTGAAGGAAATCTACATTTATGCTTTATCGTCCTAAGCTTTGTTCTAGCTTTTGATGTTTATTTACACCCCCAAACGTTAGATTAATTTGTACTATGCATTTTTTATCCCTTTACCAGTAGGCCCCTTGAGCATTACAGTTGCATAGGCCACTGAACAACATCAGCACAATTGAGAACCAACTACAGAGACCTTGGAAGACAGGTAGTTTTAGACTGTTTACCTTTTTTTAGGAGAAATAGAGTAGAAATGTTCTATTTTAAAGTTGTGTTACATTGACCATCAATAGGTACTTGGAAAGAGGCAATAGGTTACTCATTTTTCCATCATTTATTACATTTAATGTAATGTTCATTTCTCATGTTTGGGCGCCCAAGTTGGAGGGAAGTATTGGAGCCAAAACCAGTTTCCTTTCATATTCTGAGGAGACAATCCAAAGGTTGGGGATGTTTGGAATGAAGGGTCATCTTTGGGCGCCATGTTTGGTGCATCATATGCCTTCACAAGTCTATAAATTTAGCCTCTTGGATGTAGAATTAAGGAGGAATAGTAGAATGTAGTGTTACTTTGTAGGAACAAGGATAGGTGGAGGCATAAGGAGGTTGCTTACAAGTACACAGGTGCTGCCATGTTGGAGGAAAAGAGGAGAATGGAAGTGGTTGTATTGTAATCTCATTTATTTGTTGATAATGCATACTTGGCCTCTCTTCTTGGTGGAGTTTTTTTCCTGCAAGGGTTTCTCTACGTAAATCACATGTTATGTAATGCTCTTATGTTTTTGATTTGTGCCTCATTGCTACTATCTTATGCTGATGTTATTCTTAATTTATTGTTGTTATAAGTTCGCATAAGGTAGTGTTTACAAGCATGTTGGCTATTTTTTGGCATCATTAAGAAGATGGATCTAATCATGTTATTTCCATATTAAGGCAACTTAATTTTCAGATTTGCATATAAGCTTCATATTTTCATGTTGCTATTGTCCAAGCCTTGTATCTCATCCATTGAATTCATTTTTGGATAAAGATTGAATTTCCCAACAATCATCAAACTCCACAAAAGCTTAAAAAAGGTTCCACTTATTTTATTGATCTATGCAATACATCCTTAGTATATCTTCCATCACCCAATTAAATCTCTCATTCTAACCATCTATCTCTTGATGATACGAAGAAATATTTAACTAGTGTAACTTTGAACCAAAGTTGAAATAAGAGTGCCCCAAAACCTAGAAGTGAAAAGATTATCTCTATTAGAAATAACTGCCTTTGGAACTCCATACAAATGAACTTATTTGATGAATCTCCTTACCAAGGTGTATTCATCCTTAATATTTCTTGAAATAAAATGTGCAGCCTTGGTTAGCTTATCTGCTACAACTAAGATAGAATCATGTTGACCCCTAGTCTTAGGTAGCCCTATCACAAAAATACATAGAGATTATTGACCATTTGTGAAAAGGTATATCATGATGATATAACTCTCCACTAAAATGCTTGTGTTTATCCTTAAATATCTAATATTATAAACACTTAGCTACATAAGTAGTCACATCATTTTTCATGCCACTCCAAAAATATAATTTCTTAAGATCAACATGAAATCTTAGTAACATCTAGGTGAGTACTATAGGGTGCATCATGGACTTCTCCCAAAATGAATTATCATAAACCACCCTCAAGAGGAACATAAATTCTACTCTAAAATTTTAGCAACCCATTACTATCCAAGGAATACTCTAGATAGTGATCCAAATAATCTCAAATCATTTCATAAAATTTATCTAAACTTTGGACATCCAAAATAGACTATCACAAATCTAACCAAAAATATGATATAGATGTCATGATTTCCCTCCTACTGAGAGTACCTAACACTCTATTCTCTTTTCCCTTAACATATGAAATTTTTATCTCATAATTACATAAAAATATAACCATCTTCTTTGCCTAGCATTAAGATCAGACTTAGTAAACAAATAGTCAACCCCTAGAAAAGTTTAACCATGAGAAAGTGCTTCTGCATATTAAGTAAATGAATCAATACAACAAGATCCAAGACATGAATGGGATAATTATTCTCGTGATCTATAAGCTTCCTAGACTCATAAGCACACACTCTACCATCGTACATGTAAGAACTCCTCTAAACCCTTCTAAAGAAGCGTTTATCCAAACAAGGAACTCCTTTTCAATAGATCTAGAACATATAATAATATTGGTGTAGTATTCAAAGCAATCTTAAGCTTCTAGAAAGCTTATTCACACTTTTTTTCAACCAAATAAACTTCTTACCTTTATTCTACAAAGAAGTAATAGGATAACCCACCCTATAAAACACTTTCACGAACCTATGATAACATCATGCTAAAACCATAAAATTTTAAATATATACAACATTCCTTGGAGTGGGTCACACCATAATTGCTCGAATATTTGTTGGATCTATTGAAATGTCCAAGATATGGTATGCTCTCTTAGCCTTTGTAATTAACCAATCTAAGACACACTTCATATTCCTCATTTTCTTGAATAAATCAAGATGTCATGTACAAACACTAACACACAAGTTCTTAAAATATCATAAAGCACATGATTCATCAAAAACGTGAAATTTTATGGTGCATTGGTTAACATAAAAGGTAAAACCATCAACCCATAATGACCATTATGTGTTCTATATATTACCTTCGAAGTGTCCTCTTCCTTGATCCTTAAATAATATTTCTTTGTGAATGATTACTATACATATAAATCACAAATCTTTTATTTTAGCCAATTGATTTAAATGGTGTAACATAAGATGAAAACTATTCACTAATCCTTGTATATTTAGTACTTTCATATAACATCACTAACTCAAAAACATAAAATTATGCATGAGTCCTCTAATAGACACAAAAAACCCTAAATTTCCTTTGAGTAAAAGACTTGGCTCTGTCTTATAGAGCTTATACCCTAAATTCCCCTTTATTTCATAGATACACCTATACTTAACAATTCATGAATAGCTCAAAATTTCCACGTATCAATCTTGAAATATTTTTACCTTGGCATACACTTGCACAAATAAAAATGGTTTTATTGCACCTCTTAGATATGAATTAATAAAGACCCAATTATAATGACCCCTGCCAAATCTGATCTTTATTTTCAGTTTTGAACACTTAGGAATTTCGTCAAACAATTGTTGTGCAACCTTCTTTCAATTGGTTAATGGTTTCTCTTGTTTATTTTTCCACGTACAATGATGAAATATGCAAGAATTCTAAGTGTACTAATAACTATGATGAATATGAATGCAAGAGTAATTTGTTTTTCTAATATTTTATAATGAATGAATGAAAATGCAACTAACAAGGTACTTATAATTGTTGTTACAATCATGAGACATTTTCACAAATATTTGTCATGCAACCTCAAACTACAATATATATTGAATTGTAGTCTTGAAATGCAATCTTATTACAATGCCTCAAAATTTTGATCTCCTCCACAAGGAATGATTTACAATATATCTCAATGGCAGCAATATTTATGATTTTTAAATGCAAGAATTACAACCAATTGTCACTATATGACAACAATCCCAACTCCTACAGTCCAGCTACTAAATGATATGGAGATGAAACTAAAATGCAAATAATTACAATGAACAAGGAACCTAGAATTGACAACTTGAAGAAGCTAAGCCAGCAATGAAAGGTCCAATCAAATCTTCCACAAAATTCATCTATTTACTATTATAAATGTTGCCCCTATACTCCCAGCATGAATCGAGCATGTACAACCCAACAAGATCAAAATCAAGCTCTCCCTGATGTATAATGGTTGTGCCCCCAAATGCCAATAATAATCTCCCAAAATCAAACTAATTTCTCTCTCCAATTGGTATCACCTATACTGCTTATAAATTTGCGACCTTCCCAGCAACAAAGTCATCCCTAAATGATGAAATTGATGACATGAACTGAAAATGCTTCCTCACAATTTCTTCACCAAAATTGAACTCAAAGATAACTGCAAATGATCTTCAAAATTCTACAATTATTTTCTCCCAAACAAATCAATATGTCATCTACTAATGATAAAATTTAATTTTCCAAGATGACTAAAAATGATCTTCAAGAATATCAAAGCTTCCTTCAATAAAATCAAATTTCCCGTGCTTCTCCAAATTTGGTCAAGGACCATTAAATTTGGAATAATCTAACAAGCCAAAAATAAATTCTTCCTCAAGTTAAATTGCAACAATACATCAGTTGTTGCAACTCAATAGTGCAATAATAAACCAGCTATTGCATCAATTCAATCTTCTTATCAGAAATACAATAATACATCAAATATTGCACCAATCCAAACTCTGCAATGAAGCATCTGTAGAACCCCTGGATGGATTACTCCTCAACCTCCAGCTAGGGTTGATCTTTCACAATCGAACCTGGTATCCTAGAGTCTTCAAACCATTGGACAAGCAAGCATTCAAGCTTCTACCAATCTGGTATGAGAAGTATAATCCAAGACATGCTCAAATGCCAAGCCCACAGCTCCTTATAAAGATTTCTCAATGACTTTCAAGAAGCTTCTAGAAATATTATTATTTTATTCCCAAAAGTGACTTTATAATTTATTATTTTATTTTAGTCACTTTTAATTAAATTAATTATAAAGTTACCCTTTTAATTTTTTTTATGGAGATAACTTTATAAACAATTAATTTAATTATTATTCCCTTATTTCTCCTTTTATCCTTTGAGAATAAATAAAATCTAAACGATCTCCAAGGTGGCTACTGTGAAGGGGACATTACAGTCCTCCCTTCCCAAAATTGCTTGTCCCCACGGAATTGCAAACTAGGATGTTTTAGAATTTTTTCTCCTTCCTATGTGGCATCCTCTGCTGGCAGATCTCTCCATCTCACCAAATACTCCTTAACCACCATATTCCTCAATATCTTCTCCCGGATATCAATTATTCCCTTAGGAATTAGGACCAAATGTCCCTCCTCATCCAACGGTGGCAACTCCGATGAAGAAGTAACCCACAGTCCAAGTGCCTTCTTGAGGCACGAAACATGAAATAGATTATGAATCTTGTTGCTCTCTGGCAGCTCCAACTCATAGGCTACCTCCCCAACATGCCTGATAATCCTGTAGGGTCCATAAAATCAAGACTTGAATTTCCCCACATTGCTCTTCCTCAAAGATGACTGCCTATAAGGCTGCAAATGAAGGTAGGCCAAGTCTTCAATCTCAAAACTACACTCAACCCAATGCCTATCAATGTATGTCTTCTTCAGCTAATTTTGTGCCACCTACAAATTATCCTAGAGTTCCCGCAAGATGTCCTGGTCTTCCTGAATCCAATACTTAGCCTTAGGTGCTCTACACTCCCCAAAAGCTAAGTCAGTACCTATCCATATGAATAGCTCCTACCAAAAGGCATTCAGGAACCTACTATCTCTAAGCTTGGACTCATCACCTGACGTCGAGAATATACCGTACCAGAGTGAACCCGGACACATCTTATTCAACCCATCTCTTTGTGTCCTCAAAGACATAATCAAATCTTGTGTATGTGGGCTGAAATAAAACTGATGAGCACACCTCATTATGCAATCGAGGTGAAAGTCCCCTAGTTGTTCCAATGGAATACCATCGTAGTCATGGTACTCCAACCTATACTTCCATCATCAGAAGAAAACTCACAACTAAAAACAGGATGAGTTGATCTTGCCACCACAACATCATTACCCTTTGCAGTCTTTGCAACAAGACCTCTATCAAGAAGCAACTACAAGTATCTTGATTTTCCCTCATGAGTAAGAAGAGTATCATCACGAATGCCATCAATCTCCTGAAAAGAGGATGGAACTACACCAAGGTCCAGCATGCCAGACTTAGAATAAACCATCTTCTTCTGATAAGACTGTCCAATGTTAATCTCTAAAGTACCAATGTAGATCCTTGTGTTCAAATCTCCCATGACACCCGAACCTGCAGCCAAGACTGATGTGTATGTGTCATCAACAATCTATTCCACCCTGAGTGGTCTCCTAAAGATGTGAAAAATTCCCAACATAGGTGCATAGAAGCACATTCCAACCTTAGACAGGTTGCTGGTATAAATCAGAACAACACCATGTAACCTATGAATAATGTCTATGATGGAGTCTAACATAGTATCACTGTCAAAGGATGAAAAGAACTCAACATCAATTTTTCTTCTAATGCCAAAGTAGCAACCCCAACTTCTCCTATCCATCCCAACAATTGTTTCCCTCAAAATGTATCCTGACAATACTTTGACCAACAAAGTAGGACAACCATCAATCAATAAAGTAGGAGGTAAAACCCATGAGGGTGGTGCTGGGGTACTGCTGCCAACATGCCTATCTCCAAACCATAGACTGAAATCAATTGAAAACTCAAGCATATGCCTCTCAAGATCAAGAATGATGCATCCCTCACTAATTGACTCCTCTCGCCTAATCATCGCAAGAGGCACTACACCTGTATCCTAAGTGGGAACGCTAGGACTCCTCATGCTGCTTTCTTCACCTTGTGCCCTGGCTGCCATAGATGACTGAGTCTCCACTAAAAATGATGAACATCAAGCCAAGCTCAACTCTAAGTAGAGCTTATCAACATGAATCTCGTATTCTTGAAGGGCTATCTGAGTAATCCTCAAGAAATTGTTGGAAACCTTAAGCTCATGAGAAAGCTTATCAATTTCATCTTCTTTCCTTCTCAAAGCGTCTAAATAAATCCCAATGAGGTTGAGAAGATGATCATGATCTGAAAGGTGTAAATAATTTGACTTCATTGTTCCCAAAACTTCTTTTATTTCTTACAAGCTATCATGAGAAGACTCTACTTCAACTCCCTTTTGTCTTCTCTCCAATTGAACCACCCAAAGATGATTCTCAATCAGTTTGTGCATTTTATCATGATGAGATAATGCTGCCACAATCTCATCTTCGTTCACCTTCAACTGGTTCTCCAAGTTGTGCAGACTTTTAGGTTTACGAACAACCTTTGCTTTATCAGAGGAAGCATCGGATTGTTCTAGTGGTGCTTGAGTTACACAATTATTTTATTCAGCGATGTCATCCATGCACATATCCTGATTTGGAATTAGGTCAACACTAATTCCACCTATAGAAACATCATCACTACCCTTATTAAGTGTCTCAACAGAAGAGGGCTCGAGTTGTTCTATGATCTCATCATCCAACTCAGCTGCTCCACTGGATGATAACTTATTTTCTTCATGTAGAGAATATGGAACCTTTAAGCCCAACGAGATTAACTCTTCTTCATTCATTTATTCCTTGAACTTCTCAATTTTCTGCTCAACCAATCTTTTTGTGAAATCATATGCGGTAGTTGAGACATGCTACTCTTTTCTCCAAATGACTAACAAATATGAATGTAACTATTTTCAAACATCCTCATCTTCATCAAGGATCATGGACAAGATATTGAGCATACTTGTCTTCATACTGTCTAAATGACATTTCCTGATTCCGAAAATGAAGTAGTCAAACATCTGGAGAATCAAATCATTGCACCTGAAATCCATCAAGAGGTAACATAACCTAACCTTTGCTATAATCTCCAAGATTTTTACTCTTTGACCAAAGGTAGGACTTTTAACATCATGTAACCCTTGAAAACTATCCACCATCATCTCAAGTATTAATTTCATAGTATCATTATCATATGGTGCTTTAGGAGTTGTAATCCTTGCAACTTCACTAATACAAATGACAATAGCAATTCTAACCTCCTCATCTTGATATTGCAAAAGTTATGGCTTACCCAAAGAATGCACCAAAGGAACCATACCTTTTCACATTGATTGATAAGGTGACTATCCAACCTTACAAAGATAACTTTTTGCCTCCTCCAAAATGTTAAGAAGAGTTGCTTTAACCAATGGTAAGAATTTCAGCTTCTCACTAACAAACTTCAATCTCTCTTGAAAAACCTTGATAACCTCTTGTTCTTTGTTCCATAATTCCATTATTTTTCCAATAGAAATTTGATTTTTCTTTATTGATTCCAACAAATCTTCCATTTAATTACTAGAAGTAGCCATGTAGCCCAACTAAAATTTCTGATTTGCAGTTGATTAGCTTAAACAAGTCAAATTACCCAACAGGCTGGCAGGATAATTGAGCTTTGATACCACTATAATGACCCTTTCCAAATCTAATCTTTATTTTCAGTTTTGAACACTTAGGAATTTCGTCAAACAGTTGTTGTGCAACCTTCTTTTAGCTGGTAAATGGTTTCTCTTATTTATTTTTCCACGTACAATGTTGAAATATGCAAGAATCCTAAGTGTACTAATGACTATGATGAATATGAATGCAAGAGTAATATTTCCAATATTTTATAACTGAATGAAAATGCAGCTAACAAGGTACATCTTATAATTGTTGTTACAGTCATGAGACATTTTCACAAATATTTTTCATGCAACCTTAAACTACTCCAATATATATTGAATTGTAGTTTTGAAATGCAATCTTATTACAATGCCTCAAAATGTCAATCTCCTCCACAAGGAATGATTTACAATATATCTAAATGGCAGCAACATTTATGATTTGTAAATGCAAAAATTACAACCAATTGCCACTATATGACAAGGATACCATCTCCTACAGTCCAGCTACTAAATGATATGGAGATGCAACTAAAATGCAAGTAATTTCAATGAACAAGGAACCTAGAATTGATGACTTGAAGAAGCTAAGCCAACAATGAAAGGTCCAATCAAATCTTCCACAAAATTCATCTATTTGTTGTTATAAATGTTGTGCCTATAGTCCCAGCCTAAATTGAGCATGTACAACCCAACAAGATCAAAATCAAGCTCTCTCTGATGTATAATGGTTGCACCCCCAAATGCCAATAATAATCTCCCAAAATTGAACTGAGTTCTCTCTCCAATTGGCAGCACTTGTACTGCTTATAAATTTGTGACCTTCCCAGTAGTAAAGTCATCCATAAATGATGAAATCGATATGACATGAACTGAAAATGTTTCCTCACAATTTCTTCACCAAAATCAAATTCAATGATGACTGCAAATGATCTTCAAAATTTTGCAATTATTTTATCCCTAACAAATCGATATGTCAGCTGCAAATGATAAAATTTAATGTGCCAAGATGACCAAAAATGATCTTCAAGAATATCAAAACTTCCTTCAATAAAATCAAATTTTCTATGCTTCTCCAAATTTGGTCAAGGACCATTAAATTTGGAATAATTGAACCAGCCATAAATAAATTCCTCCTTAAGTGAAATTGCAACAATACATCAGTTTTTGCAACTCAATAGTGCAATAATAAACCAGCTATTGCATCAATTCAATCTTCTTATCAGAAGTGCAATAATACATCAACTATTGCACTAATCAAAACTCTACAATGAAGCACCTGTAGAAACCTTGGATGGATTCCTCCACAACCTCCAGCTAGGGTTGATCTTTCACAACTAAACCTGGTATCCTAGAGTCTTCAAACCCTCAGACAAGCAAGCATTCAAGTTTCTACCAATCTGGTATGAGAAGTATAATCCAAGACATGCTCAAATTCCAAGCCCACAACTCCTTATAAAGATTTCTTAATGACTTTAAAGAAGCTTCTAGAAATATTATTATTTTATTCCCAAAAGTGAATTTATAATTTATTATTTTATTTTAGTCACTTTTAATTAAATTAATTATAAAGTTACCCTTTTAATTTTTATTTATGGAGATAACTTTATAAACAATTAATTTAATTATTATTCCCTTATTTATCCTTTTATCCTTTGGGAATAAATAAAGGCTAAATGATCTCCAGGGTGGCGATTGTGAAGGAGACATTACACCAATACAAAGAACAAAAATGTGAACTCAAGTATTCCTTGAATCCCATAGAACGCTTAAGCAAAAGTGGATGTAGAATGCACAAATGGCATAAAATTAATGTCTTATATTGATTTTCTAAAACAATATATAATGTCATTATAGAGATTTCATAAAAATTAGGAACTAATTTACATTTGCAATCACTAGTATAAATAAATTTTACAACATAACCCAAATGAGCCTCAATGCTTTGAAACTCGCCCAAAAAAAAAGAGACCGAGCTCCTCTACAATATTTTTTTTACTTTTATAACTCTTGTGAGTTTCCAAATCTACAACCAACCTAGGGGGATGTGAAAATCAACATTAACTATGGTGTCCATATATTTGTGCATTATATTAGCTTCCCATACCCTCTTGGGGTCTTTTAACCTTGATTTAAAAATGAATTCTTACTACTGACATTACTAGAAGAACTTGCAAAGAATGGGAAATATTCTTCTAGGACATGTAAACCATCCTATGAAAATATTTTACATTTATGTATGTTAAGCCCTAGCACATAAGAACTTCTTGGTATACGAGGGTTATTTTACCATATTCATTGCACCTAGAGAGGGATATCTATTATGTACAAGGATGGTTGAGTATTTAAAAAAAATAGCACAATTTTCACATTCAGAGATATTTGCATGTTTACTTTATCAAAAAATCAGTTTGTGTGCAAGTTACACACACTTTCACATGGTTTGTGAATTTGTGAACTATATGACTTTTGAAAACTTGTCACTTTTCTTCTTGCTTTCCTTTCACTCTAACTTGTTTTCTCTCTTTGTCACAATTTTGAGCTTGTGGTGAACCTTATCACACTTTCACAAAGTTTGCAAACTTGCAAACTTTGCAAGATGTTGCAAAATTATTTCTTTGGCTTCTTTTCTCCTTCATTTCATTCTTCACAACTTTGTAAATTTTATAAAATTGCAAAAAAATTGACATCACAAGCCACACAAACCTTCAAACTATTTCTACTTTCCTTTGTTAAGGATTGGGGGTAATGAGGAAGGATACAAATAGAGGTAAGTTTGAACACATAGTCCCAATGAGATAAGAGTATTAGAATATTAAGCATTGGGGTTCCAAGGTGACTCATATTAGGTATCACTTAGAAGGAAAGTTTTTTATCTCTAACTCTGATAGAAACTATAAGGGAAGTTATATGTGATAGAGTTTGGAGATGCACAAGGAAAACTATTGAGGTAGGGGCATAGGAAAAATTCGAACTCTAAGAAATTTTTTGAAGGAATCAACAAGTTTCGGGAGTCAGGCATAACAAGGAATAAGTACTCAAGTATAAGGTTGGTCAAAACTCTCTTTGATGGAGTACTTAGTGAAGAAATATTAAATTGAGAGTCAAAATTCAAGGCTAACATGTGAAGGGTACTTGGGCAAAGGGAACTCCACCAATCTAGTGGAGAAAGAAGGAAAGGCATAATGAGAAAAGGAAGTCTAAAAGTTTGGTGCAAATGAAAGACTTAACATTTTTAGTGATTTTAGGGATTAGAGCTTAGGGATGCTAAGAAAAGTGTATCAAGGGAAGCACAAGTTTGAAACTATAATGTTTAATTTTTTTAAGGCATTAGATCAAGGTCTTAAGGCTTGGATGGATGGTATGCCAAAATGATGGGTTCAATAGTTTGGCAATCATACTTAGAGAAATTTTACAAGAAAAAGGAATGAGATGCTAAGATTGAGTGGAAAGGCATGCTAGGGTGAAAAACCCCAAAAATTTGAAAATATAAAAACCTCTAGAAACTTAAGGAAATGACTCAAATAGACCCAACACAAAAATTTGGAGTTTTTCACAACTTTGGACACATAATGAACGCAATGGACAACAAAGTCAATAATATTTTGACTCATGGAAAAACAGCTCATATTATTTAGATTAGTTATAAAAGGTTGGATAACATAAATCCATTGCAACATAGGGGAAATGCATAACATAAGCTAGTTGTGTTTTTTATTTTATATGTTATCTCCATCCACTTTAAGCTAGTTATAGTTGGTGGGCCCTCTATTATATTGTTCAAGAGACTTCAATTCATTGTTGAGGATCAGGCATCTGAAACCATAAGAAACCTTGATAGCTTTGAGCCTCCCTTCCAATCTAACTTAACTCTACTTTAAATCTTAGTTTCTATTGGGTTGAACCCATAGGTGGAGAGGGAAGAGAGTCATTAATGGAATAACTAGATTTTGAAGTTGATAGCCTATTTTTTTAGGCCCGAACTGATGTAACATGTTAAGTCCAATCCTTACTTGCTTTTTGTTGATTGTGATAAATTTCTATACTTTTAACTCAAACTTGGTTGGCCTTTCATCTTAGAAGTTTCTCTCTGTCAGTGGTATCAGAAGTTGGGCTTACAAACTTTCTCTCCATCTAGAAAGGTTCGAAGGCAGACTTACACTTCCCATCGATGGCCATCACCATAGGAATGGGGGTACTCAACTCCAAGGAGAGGGAAACAATTGTTGTTTAGATCGGATTGGTCCTAATTGAATAGCAGCAGCTATGTGAAGATTATAATCAGTTTCTTTGAGCAATAATAATACTAATACTTTTCCCTGTGGATGTTTCCTTGATATATTGTCAAGGTTTTACTACATAAATTTGTGTCTTGTTTGTTATTCTATTTTTTTGTTTAATTTTTCCTTCTTTTTTTTCATAAATAATTTATGTTGCAATATTATTTAAGTTTGTGGGTTTATGATTACATTTTTTTTTACACAAAAGTGGTATTAGAGTAGTTATTTTGTAGTGTTTGTGTTAAGATTTGATGTTTGTTTTGTAGTATCAAATGGTGAAGGTTTTTTAATACAAGTTTTGAGGTGGATAAATTCAATGGGGAGAATAGCATTTGAGCTATGGAAGCTCAAAATGTCTGATTTGTTAGTGCAACAAATATTGTACAAGGAATTGGTAGGAAGTTCAAAGAAACCTGTGAATATCACTGATGAGGACTAACAGGATTTGGATACAAGAGCTCTTAGCACAATTCAGTTGTGTTTAATAGATGATGTTATTTTTAATATTATTAAAGATAAAATAACAAGTGGCTTATGGAGTAGAATGGAGAGTCTTTACATGACAAAATACTTGACAAATTGGCTCTACTTGAAGAGGAAGTTGTACAGTTTGTGAATGAAAGAAGGTACAATTTTTTTTTATCATTTAAATGTTTTCAATACTCTTATGTGTCAATTAGCTATTATGTGTGTGAAATTCAAAGATGAAGACAAGGAAGTTGTGTTATTATGTTCATTTCCCAAATCTTGGAATCACTTAGTCACTTCCATTAGATTTAGCACAACTGATACCCTTGAATTTTATTTTTCTCTAGGAGCTTTGTTGTTTGAAGAGGTGTAAAGGGAATCTAATATAGAAACCTCCATACTAGAAGTAATGGTGGCTCGGGGTCAATCCATAGAAAAAGGGGAAAATTCGAGAGGTGCATCTAAATATAATTCAAAAGGAAAAAATGGTAAAGGAAAATGTTAGTACTATGATCAATCAAGGCATCTCAAGAAACATTGTTGGAAGAGGAAAGAAGACAATGATGGCTCCAAAAAGGAAGCAAATCTAGTTGAGACAAATTTAGGTATTGTTGGTGAAGTATTATTTGTTTGTAATACCTTACAATATCATGAGGAATGGTTATTATATTTTTTTCCTTCTAACCACATGTGTCCAAATAGGAATTGGTTTTCTTCTTACCAAGCTATTGATAGCAGTTTTATTCTTATGGGAAATATTATTTCTTATAATATTGTCGAGATTGGGAATATTAAGATTAAAATGTTTGATGGTATTGTAAGGACATTAACAGAGGTAATACATGTACCAGAAATCAAAAATAATTTAATTTATTTGAGAGTTTTTTTATTATGGAGGCTATAAATTTACATGTCAAGTTGAATCATTGAAAGTTTCCAAGGGAAATTTGATGTTCATGAAGGCTACACATATTAGAAACCTTTACAAGCTAGAAGGAGTATTGTAACAAATGAAGTGTCGATAGTATTTGAGGAAAAAGTGATTCTACTCATTTATGGCATCAACAATTGGGTCATATGAGTGAGAAAGGGTTGAAGGTACTATTGAACTGTAAGTTACTTCAAAATCTAAAATCTCTAAATTTGAATTTTTGCAAGCATTATATTTATGGGAAGCAGTCTAGAAAAATTTTTAAAGCCGGTAGTCATACAATTAAGGGTATTCTAGATTATATTCATTCAGATATTTGGAGACCATCCCCTACAATTTATTTTGGAGGATCATCACAATTTGTGACATTTATAGATGATCACTCAAGAAAGGTGTAGTTCTATATATTCTTAAAATTAAAGATGATTTGTTTATTTTATTTAAGAAGTTTAGAGTTTTGGTTGAAAATATAACTAGAAAATCAATCAAGTGTTTAAGAACATATAATGGAGGTGAGTTCACATATTTGGAATTTAAAAATTATTGTAAGGAAGCTGAGGTCAAAAGGCATAAAACCATAGTTTACACTACTTAGAAAAATTGTGTTGTTGAATGCATAAACATGACTCCTCTAGAGAGAGAAAGGAACATGCTCAATAATACCAAGTTGCAACAAGAGTTGTGGGAAGAAGCAGTCTCTACAACTTGCTATTCGGTAAATCAATCTCCATCAATTACAATAGATTGGAAGATTCTTGAAGAGGTATGGATAGGTCATTCTTGTGAAATTACTCAAATATGAATTTTTTTAATTGTGATGCATGCTCTTATTTCTAAATTGGACCCCAAATCCAAAAAATATATTTTTGTTGGTTATGGTGATGGAATTAAGGGATACAGATTGTGGGATCCTACTACCCACAAAATCATCATTAGAAAAGGTAGTATTTGATTAATCTCCTCTCATAAAATTGGATATATTAGAAGTTTAAATGAAATAGGAACAAGTACCACAAAATCAACAAATAAAGTTGGATTTAGTCATCCATCTATTGAAAATAGGGAGCAAAAGGAAGCTTTTAAAGAAGAATATGAGGATGTAGAAAATCTACATGAAAATCTGGAAATGCCACAACTAGGTCTAAGGAGATCTACACAGGTCAAAAATGCACCTAAAAGGTATGATGATTATGATTCATCTATTTATTTGATTTTTAATGATGGGGAACCTAGTTGTTATCAAGAAGCAATGGATGATACTAAAAATGCTAAATAGAAAATAGCAATGAAAGAAGAAATAGATGCCTTGGAGAAGAATAAAACATGGGACCTAGTAGAACTCCCAAAGGGTAGGAAATTTTTTAGTTGCAAATGGGTCTACAAAGTGAATAAGGGTGTTTATGATAAAGTTGAAAGGTACAAAGAAAGGCTGGTAGAAAAAGGGTATTCTTAAAAGGAAGGTATTGATTTTCATGAATTTTTTTCACTAGTTATTAATCTTGTTTCTATTCGGTTGTTTTAGAACTTGTTGTTTTACTTAATCTTGAGTTAGAGAAATTAGATGTTAAAACAAAAAATTTATATGGAGATTTGGATAAGAAAATTTATATGGAACAACCAAAAGGGTTTGTTCAAGATCACAACTAGAGATTTATCTACAAACTCAAAAATTCATTGTATGGACTAAATCAATTTCCCAAGCAATGGTACAAGAAGTTTGATTCCTTCATGGTGAGCCAAAATTTTACGAGTGAGTATGACCATTGTGTTTACTTTAAAAGTTTTTAAAATGGTTTATTCATTATCTTGGTGTTATATTTTGATGATATTCTTGTAGCAAGAAAAAGCATAATTGAGATCAATAGGTTAAAGGATTGATTGGCTAGGACTTTTGGTATGAAGGATCTAGGAGCATCAAAACAAACTTTGGGAATGAAAATACGTAGAGACGTGGAACATGGTAAGCTTTGGTTATCGTAGTAGAAGTATGTGGAGTAGATCCTCATAAGATTCAATATGATGAATGTGTAACTAATAAATATCCCTTTACCTTCTTATTTTAAGCTTTCTTCAAGTTTATGTCATAGTAGTAAAGAATAAAAGATTATATATCTTGTGTATCATATAATGTGGTAGGAAGTTTAGTGTATGTGATGGTATGTACAAGACCAAATAATTCACATGTAGTTGGTGTTTTCAGTAGATACATGAAAAATCCAAGTAAAGAGCATTAGGCAACAGTGAAATGGATGCTTCGTATCTTAGAGGCACAAGTGATTTTTGTATCACCTTTGATGGTTGCATTGGTTCAGTTTGTGGTTATGTTGATTCATATTTTGTAGGTGATATGAACAAAGGAGATATAAATCAAGTTATGTCTTTATTGGATATCAAAGCTTTAAGAAATAGTTTCTTTATCCACTACTAAGGGAGAGTATATGGTTATCTCACATGCATGCAAAGAGGAAATTGGGTTAAAGGGTTTTTTGTGAGTTTGGAAAAGTGCAAGACAAGGTGATTGTATTTTGTGATAGTCAAAGTGCTATACATTTGGCTAAAAATATAACTTATCATAGTATGACTAAGCATATTGTGATTAAATACCATTTTTTAAGATAGGTTAAATTGATGGAGGTTGAGTAGCTCTTAAGAAGGTTCATACACCAAAAAATTGTGTAGGCATGTTTACTAAACTAGTACAATTAAAGAAGTTGAAGTGGAGTTTGGCTTCTCTTGGCTTGTAGAAAAGGTGATGGATGGGCATGGGCAAGTATTAGGTAAATTATTGTCAAGGTGGATATTGTTAGACAGTGAAAAAAATTAAAGAAATAAATCAAAAATCATATCTTATGAAAAAGACAAAGCAATAAAATAAAAAAACAATTAAAGAAATAAAACAAATCTATATTTTTCGAAGTTTGATGGTGGTTGTTATCTTGAAGATATTATATATGTCTTGATTCCTTGGAGGATAATTAACTGTAATTGAATAGCAACAAATACGCATAGATTGTAATCAGATTCTTTGAGCAATAAGAATATCGATACTTTGCCTCGTGGATGTTTCCTTGACATATTGTCAAGGTTTTACCACGCAATTATGTGTCTTGTTTATTATTTTATTTAATCTTTCTTATTATTTCTTCACAACTAACTTGTGTTCTAATATTATTTAAGTTTGTGGGTTTACATTTATGTTTTCGTATGAGCAACAAGAGGAAGGTGAGGAAAGATATATTCAACCCCTAACCCAAGGTCCCTAGATTCACATCATGTCTCGAGCTACTCTCCTAACAACCAATGGATTGCATTATCCTCTAACCAAAATGAACCTATATAGGATGTGTATTTTATCATATATTTAATTCATAGATGGAATGGAGCTACACAAAGTGTTGGATTGAAAAAAGGAAAGGATTAGCCATGTACTCTTCAATCTTAATTTGAAAATCTTATTTATTTCTAGTTTTAGTGGGTTATCAACCAAACTTGTTTCTCTTTCCAACCAATTCTAACTTTATGGAGATATTTTTGTGTCTATATTGGATGGAAGTCATCTATAGATGTTGGTGTTAAACACTTATGAAGATGAGACTCATGTGTGGCATCAAGGTTCCACTGATAATGAATTGGATATAAATTCATCGAGTTTGGGTGTTAATAGAATGTCTAGAGAGAATCTCAAGGGTGAATTTGATGAACTTCTCTAGCTTGCAAGATCATAGAGCTACTCTGGTTTCTAACTCTAGGGTATGAAAAGGAGAATTCTAAAAGAAATAAACTATACCCATTTTCATCATGATGAGCTGATACACCTTTTAGATTGTATTAAGGATGAAATAGCATTCACCACTCTTTCAAGCAGGAACTTTCTAGTTATTTATTTATTTCACATACAAGGTTGGATCATATGATATTTAAAACATGCTAAATTGTTATGTGAGTTAAAGTGATAAATTGTACACTTACCATGAATCCTCCATGCAAACACATTCTGTCGAGCTTTCCTCTATACTCATAGGAACTATTGTTCAACTTAAAATAGATGCTTGACAATGCATATTACCTTGCCAATTCTTTCTTATATCCTTACCTAATCCTATCTCTAACCCTAACTTGACCATAATCTAACCCTAACCATAACCCTAAGTTTTTGGAAATATTTGGATTCACTTCTCTTCTAGTTCTCTCAAAAATTTAGCAATTAGAGCAACGAAGATAGGTTCCATTTTAAAGTATTAATGTTTGTGTGGCTCTTTTTTGAGAAGTTAGTCAAAACCTATATATGATTAGGATGGTGGTATTACCATCCCCTTCACACAAGGATTAGTTTCAATAAGTATTGTGGGTGGGTGTGATTTGGGTTAGGTTTAGAGTTACCTTAGACTTATGGTTCAACTAGAGTTACATTTGAATTAGGGTTAGGGATCAATAAGGATTAGAATTATGGTTAAATTTTGGGTTAGATTAAGATTAGGGATAAGTAAAGGTTAGGATTAGGATTACAGTTCAATTACGGTGGCATCTATGACATCATCCCTATAAATAATCAAGGAGTAATAAGGAATCATATGGATTTAAATCCAAAGAACATGAAATATTCTTTGGATAATTGCATTAATCTCACATTAATAAAGATAAATAAATTAATACTTTGAAGTTTATATTTTGTGTTTCCATAGAAATTTTAAAAGAATTTTACTTAAGGAGAATATGTTGATATTAAATCTTAATAAAAATGGTTAAGTACTTTATTAGGACTAGGATTAGAATTTTTATTATAAACAAGTATTGGTCAATGAGACTAAAATACTTAATTAATGCTTTCCTTCATGGGTAGCAATCATAGAGGAACTATTTAGAGAAAAGGGGTCCTAGAAAGGCTGAAAATCTACATTCAGCTTATACCAAACACAAAAGTACAAAATAGAAACTTTTGTAGAAAAATGCGTCCAACCTGTAAATCACATAAGCCACTGCAGCATAGTAATCGCTCATCCAACTTGCCAGGTCCTCAGATCCATAAACCGAGTATTCTTGCCAGCCTGACTCTCTCACGAAGGTAAACCCTATTTTTGGTTATATGAGTATATGTATTATGGGTTGTATAGTGATAGTATTCCTGGAGGCCCAATAGTTGTCGTGGGTGGCTCTTTGATCCTGGGTCAGTGATGACCCTAATTGCATTGCACATTTGGTGGGATTCGGATTAATATATTGGGGTGTTCCTTTGGAGTGGCCTCTTGGTGGCCTTCCCAACAAATCTCATTGTGGTATGCATGATATACGTGTCTATTTTCTTGTTTTGGAAGTTTTGCACAACCTCGAAGATCTGCGCAAAAGTTCTTACCTTTTATCCTCTCTCTGAGGATTGTAGTGGTAGTTGTTCTACCACCTCTCTTGCATGGTATTAAATCTCATACATATATTGGCATATTTATCCCATTCATAGAGTAGGCAGCCTGCAGGGGTAATCTAAGAATGCTACCATAATACTCAAAGTTTTCAAGGTGCTAGGTGGCCATTCCAAAATTTGGATATGCCAACCCCTACTTAACACTTAACAAACTCAAGTAACTAAAAAATAACTTAGCTAAATAATTTAAATAAATCACAAAAGGAAAAAAAAAACATATTGAAAACACTTAAGTAAATCTCAAATTAAATCTAAAGATAAAATGTATTCATTGTATACTCAAAAAAATTCAGGATGGATTCGCTTGAATACCCAAGGCTTGAGGCCAAATTTTGAGGCAAGACATGAGCTTATATTTTTATATCCCTGAATGAAGGCAACCTCAGTGTACTTCCATCAGGGAAGTGTAGTCATTTAGGAGAGACTTAGGGAAATGGATTGCACCTAAGTCTAAGTCTCTATCTAAATCATTATTCTTGTCATGTTTGACAAATGAATGCCTATCTTGTTCAATGGATGGGTGTCTATCCTATTGGATGAATGGATGATTACCTAAGTGTATGTAAACCCAATGAACCTCAATACTTAATGGGTGACAACTTTATTTAAAATGAATGGATGAAACAAGCCAAAGTACAAAATGGAGGAGCCAAGTTACATTAGCTGTCAAGAAAATATATTGCTGCTCTACGTGAGAAGATGATACAAACCATGGAGCCATAGGTCTAATAGATTTGTATATTTAATCGCAAATAGCGTATAGGCTAGTAGTTCTTTGAGATAATCACTACCGTTGAGAAAATGATCATTCTTTTAATTGGGATGTGGGTACCCTTTGGATAGCTATAGTGCTTTTATAGTTTGATTTTTGGCATAAATAATATTATTAGAAAAATGTATTATTTCATAAGCTATGCATAGATATCCTTCCTTACATGATAGAGACAAAACAAATGTACGAGATTCATTTCTTGAAAAGTTCTTGAAAAGGGATACCATATTTCCGCAAATTCTGTGCTGATGTGAATCCACATGGACCTGTCTACTTCTGAGGGGATTATTTAAAGGAGGGATAGGAGTACCTAAAACACCATATAAATATGAACAATCCCATCCACACTAATGGAGAATATAATTTGAAGGGTATAGTCCACCTAGTTTCTCAAATGCATTCTATTTTTTAATTTTTCTTCTATGGATCTTGAGCTATGGACTTAGTTATAAGGAAGTGTTTAAGTATTACAGGGCATTGTTAGTCGCTAATTTTTTATTCCTTGGTTGTGGGAATTAATATTGGTGATATATTCTCTCTATTTGAGAAATATGCATCTTCCCAATTTTTTGATACATTGTTGTTGTGTTAAATAGTTATATATAGAGATCAAGCTTTTTTAGATGAGAATTTTGAGATCATCTATGGTACAAAGAAATATCACTTTTTTTGGTGTTGGAAGGACATGGTCTACAATGTTCTTTTATATTAGGAAAGATAGAATTGATATTATTCATATCCTTTATGTGAGTGCACTAGGCAGTATACTATGATTTGCACCAAACTTAACATTACCTAAGTAGTATGAATCCTAAGGAGATATATATGTTTATGTTGAATCATGATTATTGGACATTTCTATGTGTTTGGTTTTTTGCCTTGGATGATGGACCTTGATTAGGATAGTGGATATATAGGGATTCTATAGATAGGACATGCATATAGTAGATGGTTTACCTAAAGCTATGTGATTACCTTATTTTTTGGTGTGATTGGTTGGATGAATAGTGGATAGGTTGTGGATTCTCTTTTGACTATACTTTTAGAGGTAAACTATATTATAGCTTCTCTATCCTATCAAGAAAATATTAGGCTTCAAGAAGTGTAGCATGGTAGAGAACCCTATTTTTTATGTGTAATCAAAGAAAATTAATGTATAGTTCTATATGTTGCAATTACTTTGGTGAAGCTCATGAGAAAAAAGAAGCAAGAATTATGAAAGATGGTTATGGGGATGTTTTTCCCTTTGCAAGGAGATTTTCTATGGTTGTCTCTTTACAAATTCAGCCCCTATGCAATGTATACAAGTGGGAGAATGTTGGGAAGGTGTTGTACACCTTGCATATAAAAATATTTGATTTTTATAATGTTGTGGTCCATGTCTATGTGTGGGAATCCACACAATATAATTGAGCAATATTTTCCTAGGGAATTTTGTATGTGACATCACAAATGTATTTAATGTGGATGGTACATTAAGGGAGTCATGGTTTAGTGAACACATGATTTATTGAGCTCATTGAAGGAATGGATTTTTGTATGGAGTTCATTGTAAAATGCATTAAATATTGTAAAAAATATTGAATTCTTGAGGCACATGTAAGCCACATTGAAGATACTTGTAAAGTGATTATTTCTATCACATGGTATTAAATAATGGTGGGAAAGATGGATGAGAAGCTTCTAGTGGGTTTTCCCTTGTTTGTTTCCATCTTGACTATAAGTAGGAGGCTTGGACAATAATCATTCACCACTTGTTGATCATTTACTTGATCATCTTATGCTTTCTCATTGTAAATAGAACTAAGAGCTTTCCTTGGGTTGCTTCTTGAGGAGATCTTGAGAAGTATAAACTCAGATATTTGGCTTTCCTTTATTCTTGGATTAGTCTTATGGGGATATCAACAACACTTGTTTACTAGTGTAGAAAATATCTTACATGGTTTCTTCTTGGTTGAGAGTGTTGATCTCCATGTTAATTTGGAGTTTAATAGACATATTCCTCTCTCCCTCTCCCTCTCCCTCTCCCTCTCCCTCTCCCTCTCCCCACTTATGCGATATATTTACTATAACTCGGAGAAGAAACTCTCTCTCTCTCTCTCATAACATGTATGTAATATATTTCCACATTCAATATGAAATTATTTCATACTATAATTCATGAAAGAAACTATATAAACAATCCATTTAATATTATTAAATTAAACACATTTAAATTTATTAAAATCAAAATTCATTTAATATTTTTAAATGAAACACATTTAAATTTATCAAAATCAAAACTCAACATAAAAATAATTATATTTCACCAATTACCAACACTAAAAGAAATAATTGTATAATTTAGTAATAATTCAATATATCATAATTTATTCATCATTAAATTGAGTTCATTTTCAGCCACTAGTATAATTTAAAAAACACAATCTCTTGTGACCAAACTACGTGATAATCACTGGTTCATATTTCATCAGTCAATTTTGTCCTCTCGTAAGCATTTAAATCATATATAACTCTGAATGAAAATGAAGTACAGAAACCTGTGGATAGATCAGCGGGAAAGGTATACATAAAGAACCAAAAATCAACAGTGGGTGAATTTAAAAATATAAGGAATTTATAAACTAAAGTTCAATAGCTGTTCATGTCCCATTTGTTTTCCAATGTAAAAATATAAGTAGTAGTAAATGTCCCATCAAAACTCTCTTTGACTGAAACGAACAGAAACAAAACCATCATTTCACAAATTTATTGTTAAGATTTTATTATGAAAGAAACAAACAATTAAATAGTAGGTTTGAGTGAATTTGATGTTCTAGTTTTGATATCTATTTCTGACCTTCTTTGTAATTTTATATTATTTTAATAAGATGTTTAAGATTTTTCATATCAATTATGTGATTAATTAAGAATTAAGATTGATATGTCTCTCTTTTAACTTATTTTGGTTGTAAATGGTGGAGAGTGTGGTGTTCAAAAGAGTTAAGAGTTTGTACCTAAAATATATGATGAGTTAATGAACTCGAAATCTTTTTTGTTGTTTGGTTTCTATAGATTTTGTAGGCTACGTCTATCAACAATCTGAAAGCTACAGTTTAATTTCTTGTTATTCCAATCATGTATCAACTCATAGCAACACCTTTTTGCTCTAGTTTATCATTATTGAGAACCCCACAACATCAAGCTTGTGGGGTTTGTAACCTTAACAAATATTTTATTCTATTCACTTGTAATAAACCTAGTAGATTAATATACTATTAAAGACATGATAATTGTCATATAATATCAAAATTGTGGGCTTGGTCCACATCTATTTGTGCATCCTCTTGTACCTTTGTTAGTAATATCCATCTATCTCATGTCTCTTATCAATTTACTCATAGGCCAAAGTATCTAATCTCATGCACTGCTCATGCCTAAACATGTGGAAAGCTAGGGATATCCTATTATAATCCAAATTGGCATAGCACCGTTTCTAGCATATAACTCTCAATTTGATGAAATCCTATTGTCCAATGATATAGTGCACCATCTATGTAAACCTCAAATAGAACCTATCCTCTAATCTTAGTGGATATCCAATCTTAAATGGCCTTCATGTGATATCTATAATTACTAGATCACCTACTACCTTTCTATAGTAGTTGATCTACCCAAGGTATCATTTTTGCCCACCCTACACTATCTACCACCCTTGTATCAAAGGCTCCTCTATGTCTCACACTGCACACACTCCCTCTAGCCATTCTATGGCTATATGGTCCCAAACCCACTCCTATAGCAATATTAACATTTTTATACTGCTCCCCTTATAATAAATAAAATGCAAATCCCTATACAAGTTTGTCAACACACACGGGATCCATATGAACATTATGCCCATCTAACCATCTCCACCACCATGTATATGAAGACAATCATAAAATATCAACTAGTCTTGTTAGCTAGCAACATGTCATTGATGAATTCCATTAGAACCATAGGTACCTAATATACCATCCCAACGCATATATCTATGTCCAATGCCATCCCCTAGATAGGTAGTCACATTCTCCCTACCAACCAACATAGTGCTTATAGAATCTTTATATCATGCAAGAATACATCAACTGATCACAAATAGGGATTTGTAGAATACACCACACATCCTCCAATATCACCATCATCTCCCCTATCAAGAGATGGAAATTTGATGTCACTAAGTTCCAATGTTCTACTAGGGCCATCAATAGCACTTTATTTTCCCTAATCTAAAGCATTCACATAAAATAAAACAAGCATACTACCTCCATAAATCCTCAATTATCCTTGTTAAATATTTGCATTATTTACAATGCTGCAAACCATCTCTCTTTCACTACCACCACAAGAAATCTCTACACACATGAACACACTCATATTGGCCTCTTTCTATAACTCAATCCATCCCATTGAATCATTTCTAACTTGTTTCATCTCCCATTTAACTATATTCCTACTTGGTTCCTATCCCATTTTTCAACATATTTTATCTCTTGTTTACCCATTTTTTGACCCATATTTTATCCCATTTAATCATTTTCCCGCCTATTTACAATCTCATTTAAAAAAAAAACCATCTATTCCAATCCTATTTAACCATTTTTCTTCTCAGGTATCATCCTATTTTCTCCTTTCCCATCCCATTTTATCATTTTCCCATCCCATTCCCCACTTATTTAACCATTTTCTATCCCCTTTCCTCTCTCATTTAATAGTATTCCTACCCATTTTCTAACTCATGTCCTCTCCCATTTTCCCACCCATTTCCTATCTTTTTAAACCATTTTCCCATCCATTTCTAATCTTGTTTAACTATTTTTTCACCTATTTCTAATCAAGTTTGACTATTTTCCTCTCATATTCCATTCTATTTTATTTTTCCCCATCTCATTTTATCAATTCTCATCCTATTTTATTGTTTTCCCATGTCACTTAATCATTTTTATACCCATTTTCTATCATATTTACCTACCCACCCACCTATTTCCTATCCATTTTCTCATTTCCTAATCTATTTTTCCCTCCACAATTGTTTCCTAGTTCTTTCATCCATCCTCCCATTTCAATACCTCATTTTTCAACCAAATCATAACCCTACCCCACCCAACCCAAACACTACCTTTTCCCCTAACCCTTGTAACCCATGTGCTTGCACCACCAATTAGTGTGTTTGCACAGGTAGTTCGCATGCTTGTACCACCCTCTTACACAAGCACTAGCCATTGTGCCTATCCCACACCTTCTTCCACTTGCACCACAACATTTTCATGCTTGTGTTGAAACCCTCTACACCCATGCTTCACCATATGATTGTTCCACCCATGTGGTCATTTGTATTGCTTGTGCATGTGCCACATTATCTACACATACACCACCTATGCACATGTTATGGAAGCATACACAAACCTGCCTTTTTGACCTTAATAAATTCTCAAAACACTCTAATAAATACAAAAACAACAAACACATGTGAGATTGGGTAAAATCACATATTTGTGTCATACTTTCATCCAATAAAATAGTTTCTAGTGAAATAGTTTTTCCCTAAACAATTTCGCCCAAAACCATGTGGCATATATGAGGCACATACAATTTTGAGTGAAATCCTTTCGACTGAAACTAAAAAGATATTGTTTTCCTTATGAAAATTTGAATTGCGGTCATATTTACATTTAAGGTTTTAGCAAAAACTATTTCAATCGAAAGTGGTTCGACCGAAACTATTTCACCCAAAATTATCTATGTGGCAGTTTAACCCCTCTTTTGAGATAAATTCAAAAAAAAAAACTTCAACTCTAAATTCATCCAACTAGAGGTACTTTCATAAAAATCTAAAAAATACCCTTTTGTAGAGATCTCAAAGTCTAGAATCTAAAAAAATGATATTTTGATTAGTTTTGTTATGATTTTTTTAAAGTTTATTATAAGTAGGTTTTTATAATAAAAAATGAGACTAATTAGCAATTAAAAAAATATCAAAACAAATTTGAAAAATATATGGTGCACTAGAGGAGAGAATCTTTTACAAAAGGGTATAAATTTTTTTAATGATAAAAAATAGACAAAAGTTCACATCCCATGAAAACTATCATGTTCTTGTAAATTTTGACTTTTAAATGTTATTACAAAAAATGTATTCATGATTTTTTTTCATGCAGTAGATATTGAAGTTAGCTATTTGGGGGGGGGGAATCAAAAAATAATTTTTTTGCTCTTTTTTGTGATGTCCCATCGACCTCACTTTATTTTTAAATTTTTAGCAATTCAAATTCTTCTATTATTTATAAAAAATATATATCAAACCAATTTATAAAATAAATAAATCAAATCATAAATTTCATCGAGATTTCTACATATTATTAGTTTGTCATTTTGAAATGCAAAACATAAAGGCCACTTTTATGTAGAAGTTGAAATTTTGTATAAATTGTGTTGGTCATTTCCTTTATAAAAGTGTGACACATGTTTGTGCTTTTACCTAAATATTCGCCACTCACCATTGGTACTCCAAAACTCAATTGATTCAATGCCAATCAATAGGTGCATGTTCCATTTCTCCTCAACTTATTCCTCACTCTAAAGTTTAAAATCATCTTTTCACCAAAATCCAGATAAATTTTTACCCCCTCCCTCCTAACTCCTATTAGCAGGTTTTCACTCCAATTTTTTTATTTTCCAATTCTAATATTACCCTACCTCATTTTTTCACCCCCCAAACTATGTTTCTCATATTAAGAACCCATCCAATCCCCATGATCTTTCCTTCCCTTTCCATGAGGCATCCCTACCTCATATCTATTCACCAAATCTTTTCCTAGCAACTGGAGCACCCATTTCAAAAAATTGGTATACTTTATTTTTTCTTTAAAATGACATTATATAACATCACCTCAAAGAGGGTAAAATGTACACACATAAAATTCATTCTTGTATTTATGCCATCACACCAAGTGTATCTACAAATCTATTGCCAACATTAATTAAATGTGTTTTGACTATTTAATTAACAAAACTAATAGACCATTTAGCATTGATTTGATAAATTTATTTAACTCATTTTAAATTTTCTTCTAATGTTCCCACCATAATTGAATAAATCATATTTATTTAATTAATTCAAATATTTCCCCAACATTCTCCCGTAAATTAAATAAATACGTAATATTTATTTAATTCCTTTAAAATCTTCCTCATAATTAGTGAAATAAACAAATTTTATTTAGTATACTAATTAATCATTTACGCATTCCTCCACCAAAAATTGATTAAAATAATCAAAGTTCAACCTTGGAGAAGGCTCCAAAATATTGCACATGGATTCAAGTGCACGCGGCTCCAAAAAGAACCTTTTCAATCTCCACCATCCACCAATATTTTTTTAAATGTCCACCCTTCATTTCTATTCCATCATTTCCCTAATCATTTGCACCAATCACATGATGCCACTTGTCATCTTTCCATTCTCTCCTACATGAGAATTAAACCTAACCCTTCATCTCATGAGATCTAATTTCATTTGTTCATTCACCCAACCCAAAATATAAAAATTAAAACATTCACAAGCCATTTTTCAAGGAAGAAATTTAGATGCAAAAGGTCATGTTATAGGCTTGGGCATCCACACTCTACTTCAAATATCAGCTATCGCATGGAGAAAATAACCTAAGTTCCTCAAAGGTTTGTAATGGTATGAGATTTCATGCTTTTTGTTATTCTTGCATTCATTTTTCTCTAATCCAAGGTGTATAATTAATATAAGATATGATTCACATTTTATTTGAGTTTCTTATTATTTTAGTGGTAGCACTTAAAATTGGTAATATCATTGATAAAAGGGATTATGATGGCCAAAATTTTAAACCAAACTATATTGTTTTGTATATGGTTAAAGAAGATGTTAGAAATGGCACTTACCTTTTATGCATAGTGGAAGGTGAAGTATTTGGTGAAACTATCAATGTTTCCCATCTCAAAAAATATTATTTAGAAAATATAAAATAAAATCAAAATCAAACATTTCAAACAAAAAGAACCAAGACATGCATTCCATTGTATTTCACTCCATCCTTCCACCTAGTCATGGTTTGATATTTTCCTATTTTCATCTTTGTAGGAGTCTTAAGTTTCTCAACATAGTTTTCCTTTACTAAATAGTATATTCTAAAAATCATTATTGCCATCATCCCTTTCATTCCAAATAATTTTTAAAAATGTACTTAAAGCTTAAAATTGATCCTAGTCCTAGTTGTCATCAAACTTAGTCTAAGATAAAAAGTAAGTCTTGAAGCCTACAATACCCAATAGAAGTTAACAGACAAGTATCCCTAATTCTCCTTAGTGGGGGATCCCTTACTCATCTTACCTATCCTTTATTGGAAAGTCCTATGCTTCTTACTAGTATTTTGGGGTCAAGTTAAAAGAGTCAAAACCCTAATTCTAAAAAAACCATATCCACATCCACCTAGTTTGATCTTCAATGATGATTCCTTGCATCTTACTAATTGTATGGGATCAAATCATGGAGGTGTCAAAAATTAAAAGATAAAATAATATAACTATTGCTCAAAATATTCATACTCATGAGTTGAGGATCAAAAGGTTGAAGCTACAAGAGTGACTTTCAAAAAGAAAAATGATTCAATATCCAAAGCACACACATAAATTAGGTGAAACAACCAAGAGTATAGTTTACCTTAAAAAAAAATCCTTAGAGATTATGTTCCCTTTACCCAAGGTTTGAACCATTGGCTATCTTTTGGTTTGATTCTAGAAAGTACCAATAAAATATGTTTCTTGTAAAATGTCTAAAGCTAATCTAAGTGGTGAATTTAGATCAGGATTAGTCTTTAGCCTTCTAAAAAAATCATAATACATTATTTCCTAGCATATTCTTGTTCCCACTTGAATCCTGGAAAATATATCTCAAAAAATTAATGATTCATCCTATGTTGTGTCAACCCATAATCCTCCTAAGTCAACAATCACATAAAGAGCGACCACATGTGAGTACCATTTGTATGGAATGTAAATAAATTTAATAGTGAATGGAATCAGCAAAAATAAAACATGTGTTCATTTTCCATTTCATATCCATCAAACCATCTACAATTATTCATACATACTACACATTACATACATATCAAAAAACTTTAAAATGATACAAAAATGTAAGACTAACACAATATCTATGTCAACATACATCCATTAAATAAAAAACTAAATTATAAGATAACCATGTGCATAATGTTGGGAAAATGTGTCTCAACCTTGCAAAAACATAAGTACTATTAATACGTCAGCACAAGGGAGTGTAGGGGTGTACCCACCTATGGGGGTCCAAGAGGTCTGGGGGCTATGTGCCCTAGTAGGGGTTTAGGGGTAGCACCTCCGAAAGCCACTTTTTATGTATATTTTATTATTGTAAATTTGGACCATTCATCATTAGGTCTTAGATCTAACAGTTGGAATTTTGTTGGCTTGACTTGCCCTAGAAGGAAACCCTATTTTATGAGGGTGTTCTATTATGCTATGTATTGTGATGTATTCAGATATTCTAATAGTGGTTGTGTTGCCCCTGGATCTCTGGTTGGTGATACTCTTGTGAGAAGCTTCCTTTGCAAGTATATTGTAATCTTTGTGATTTTTGAATAATATATTGGGCAGCTTTTGAAGTGTGTGGTTTTTCTCTCGAAAGGTTTCTCCACATGTAAATCACTATGTTGTGGTATGCATGATATTTATGGTTATTTTTGTTTAAGTTTGTGTAACTATCAAAGATATGTAAATTTTTGCATTATTCTCCTCTCAAGATTAGTGTAGGAAGTTGTTCCACTACCTTAGCTTCCTTACAAGTGGCATCAAAGCCTGATTGATGCAAGAGAATCCCTGGTTCTTGGCAATCTTGCATCAACCAAAAATATTTTCTTTCAGTTTTGTTCTTATTTTGTTCTTGCTCAGTTCATGTTGGTGGACTCATCATATTTTCTCTCCAGACCCTGCGGATATTTGTGTACATCGTGGACATGTTCATTTTCCTTATTCCAAGATTTGAGAATGATTGGATTTTTTTCCAGCAAGTTATCACTTTCGGAGTTCATGACAGTTTCTTGAACAGGCACCAGGATAGTTTCCAAGCCTAACAATTAATTTGATCATTCGTGGATCATCCCCGTGACTTGCAAATCTCGATGGTGTGATATTAAATTTTTCTTGGAGTGTCCCCGACATTCATTATAGGTCCACACTTCATTCTATGCACTTGTTGATGGAGTAATTAAAATTTGAGGCCGACCTATTCATGTGTACGTTACATTTTCTTTCCTTGGAGAATGTGATGATCTTTGGCTGATGCTAATGTTTCCAAAATTGTAGATATGATATAAAGCTTGTAATTGATCATTAGAAGAGGCAGTGGTAGTAGTAATTGATTGAGTAGATAAAGATTGATCTGAATTGTACTATTTTAGGTTGCATATAGGAGCATATTGGAATGTTGGAATTAGGACATGTTATATTAGGCTTGTGAGCTGAATCTGTAAGCCCAAATGTTTCCTGCCGAATGTAATTGATATTTCTATTAATGAGAATATTTTCATCTGCACTTGCCTCCATATTTTGTGTTTATTTTTTGTGTTACTCTTGTTGCATGGTATGAATTGTTCTCCTTGAGGACCCTCCTATAGTGGTTGCGCCAAATTGGTATCAGAGCAAGATTTGTTCCTTGTGCGGTCGTCAGAGTTTGTGAAGTCCTATTGAAGATTTTTTGTGGGGTGGAGAATTGAGGATTCAACCTACAACTGTAGAGGACTTATGTAAAGATGGCAAGAAGAAGAAATTTTAGAGGAAATGGAGCGCATGGAAATGAAAACCTAGCTTTAATGGAGATGTTGAGAGGAATTGCTGCCAGATTAGATGTAGTCAAAACAACCTAGAGAAGAGGTTGATCGGTTGATGATGTGAGTGATGAAGAGGTAGAAGTTCAGGATGAAAAAGGAAGAGAAGAGCAACCTAGACTATATTAGGGAGAAGAGAGGTTCATAAGAGCCCTAACTAGAGCGAATACAAAACCACATTTCAATCCACCGGATTATAATGGTAAGTTGGATTCAGAAGAATTGCTTGATTGGATTATAGAGATGGAAAAGTATTTTGAATTTGAAGGTACTACTAAAGATAAGAAGGTGAATTTTGCTTGTATAAAGTTGAGAGGACATGCATCCCTTTGGTGGGAAAATTTGCAGACAGATAGGAAAAGAAGAGGAAAGGAGAAAATTAAATCATGGGATTGGATGGTGAACAAGTTGAAAACAAAGTTTATGCCTATAGATTATCAAATTAGTTTGCTCTGAAAGTTACAAAATTTGAAGCAGAAAGAATCTAGTGTGATAGAGTATACTGAGGAATACTATAAGTTGAATATCATATTTGGACATTTGAAGGATGAGATTGAGCAAGTATCTAGATATGTGAATGGTTTGAGGTTGTCTATATAGGATGAAATCAGTTTGATCAAGTTGGTGAGTGTGGAAGATGCATATCAGTGTGCCCTAAAGGAAGAAGGGGAGTTGAATAAAATACATGAGCAAAGACAGAGAGGAAGAACTTCTACTGGAGGAGGAAGAGGCTCTTTTATAGATCAGAATAAAGATAAGGAGGTCAGTAAGAATGATAACTCGAACCATAGAGGTGATGGAAACTCTTACAGAAGAGTAGGTTATGGTGATTACCGAAATGAAGGTTATAGAAGAGATGATAGATGACAGGAGAAAATAATATTCAAGGGAACTTGCTTCAAATGTGGTGGAGAAGGACATAGAGAATTTGAATGTAATTAGGGAGAGACAAGCAGGAAGACAGAGAACAATAGAAGGACAGCCTTTTTTGAGGAAGAACATATTGGATCATCTAATAAACCGAAAGATGGAGAAGTGTTGGTGAACATAAGAGTATTATATCAAAGTGAGTTAGAAAAGGAGTCATTGCAGAGAAAGAACTTATTTCGAACCAGATACAAGGTGATTGTTGACAATGGAAGTTCTGAGAAACTAGTTTCTGAAGAGATGGTGACTAAACTAAAGTTGGAAAGGTTGAAACACCCAAAGCCCTATCAGATTGCTTGGATTCAGGATGAGCATAAGATACTAGTAAGTGAACAATGTTTGGTGAAATTAAAGATAGGAAATTACCATGATGAAGTTTTGTGTGATATTATGCCTATGGATGTATGTTATGTTTTTTTGGGAAGACCTTGGCAGTATGATAGATAGGCTATTCATGATGGGAAGAAGAACATATATACCATTGTTGCTAATGGGATGAAGTAGATTTTTTTTCCATTGGAAGATGTTCCTACAGTTGAGGTTTTTACGAGTACTAGAGTTTTTTTGGTTGATGGATGGATATTCCTGGATGGGTTGAGACATGAGAACATGTGTTATGCCTTAGTTCCTAACAAGACTGAAGATTTGAAGCATGTACAAGAACAACCAGAAGAGATAAAGGAATTGTTGACGGAGTATGAAGAGATCATTTCAGATAATGCACCTGATGGATTACCACCTGTGAGGAGTATTAGTCATTACATGGATCTGATTCCTGGAGCTAGTTTTCCTAATAAAGCAGCACACCAGATGACACCAACAAAGAATGAGTTGAATAGACAAGTGCAAGAGTTGTTGAGGAAGGGTTTGATAAGAGAAAGCTTAAGTCCATGTGCAATACATGTTGTGTTAGCACCTAAGAAGGATGGAGAATGGAGGATGTGTACAGATTCTAGAGCCATAAACAAGATCATGATGAAGTATAGATTTCCTTTTCCCCGAATGGATGACATAATGGATTTTTTGAGTGGAGCTAAATACTTTACAAAGATAGATTTGAAAAATGGATATCATCATATCAAAATCAGAGAAGGGGATGAGTGGAAAAAAACATTCAAGATGAATGAAGGATTGTATGAGTGGTTGGTGATGCCTTTTTGATTGACAAATGCATCGAGTACTTTCATGAGGTTGATGCATGGTTAATTGACTCAAGTGTGTTTTTCTATATGACCTTTAATAG
>VDFB02005925.1:0-45133 GCA_007258455.2 Sequoia sempervirens | reverse complement strand
TCTTTCCATTTTCTCTTGTACAAGAATGATCTAAATTTAGGAGACCTTATAAACTGGTCATCAAAAACAAAAGATTTATAGGCTAACTACCTAGTATCTGTATCAGATGCTTCTTGAACTTCTTATTCTCTATTGGGAAGTTGATACTCCTTAATTCTCAATTTAGATATTTTTTGAGTTTGACCTTGGGGTTCTCTTTCATCAAAAGATTCCTCACCAAAGGATAACATCTATACTTCTTTTATTTCTTTTATCCTTTGTTCAACTTCTCTATTATAGTTATCAATGGAAAATTCAACCTCCCTTTCTTCCATGTTCCTGATTATATCATTATGTGGATAGAGTATATGAACATATCCACCCAAGTTTGCTTTCTTTCTAGAAAAATTAATATAACCCTCAGGATCAAATCCCTTTCTTGGTAGATCCTTCTTCATATTGAAATGTGATAACTTATCTAAGATAATATCATACCCTTCCTTTGACAACACAGTAAAGTCTGCAAAGCACAATGTACTTTGCATGAATGACTGTTTCTCATAGGCACTCAAGTTCATAACATTGGAATAATCCATTTTTCTGACAATCTCAAAATATGTAAATCCTATTTGGCACAACTTTTGGTAAATGGAAAGGTGTATTCTCAAAACCATATACCATAATCATGGTGGCATCAACATAACAATACTAGTTTCCCCAATTATGACCAAAAGTATTGGGTCCATTGAAATCTTTGGGCCTTAGAAATCTTTTAATCTCATCAGTCAATGAATAATCATAGGGGTGATTAAAAAAACCTATAAAGTATCTTGACAAAATATTCTTCAAAATAAACATAGTTGGAGTTGATAAACCTATTGTCCCAAATAGCAGTCCATAATTGCATTGGGAGTGGTTGATTCTCCTTATCAAATTGTGTAATTCTCAGTTCCTATGGCCACATTCCAACTCTTGACCATAGTACAATATTATGTGCATTAGAGGGGAGTAGTGTTTGAAATGCAATGTAGGAGATCCATTATTGATGGCCATTAACCCTGAATCTATCCCTCTTGAAATGTGTGTGTCATAATCAAAAGGCCTTGCATTGTGGCATTGTATATCTGTTGCAATCACCATTGGCCCTATAGACATGAATTCAAAGGATTCGGTTCCTAATACTTGACACACTGAGAAATATGTGTGTTTTAGGTAGGGTTCCAACAAATCAACATGAAAAGGAGGCCCATCATTATCTTCAAGTGGAACAAGGTTTCCATCCTTCCTAGGTCTGTGTAATGGAAATATCCATCCTTTATAGGTTGTATCCATTCTCCAATACTCCTTTTCAAAATCCTCATGTACAATTGGCTCGTCACATATGTCACTTAGGTTAAAAACTTCACAAAGTGTGGCCTTGGACACATGTATGAAGGGTTCACCTTGCAAGTTGAAAATAGCTTTAAGGTCTGGGTTGCAATGCTTAGCTAGAAGTTTCACAAGTTCTACATTCACAAATACATTTGGAACAACCAATTTTCCCAAATTGAAATTCTAGGGATTGCACACTGGTTCAAACCTATCTCTTCGACAATAATGGAACATGAACAACTCATATCCTCTAACGAGAGTCCACACATCTCCTATATGTTTGCATTTGTCTTCAAAATTTTCTACATCGACCCTTAATTATGCAGACCTTTTGGCTTTAGGACCTGATCTGGGCAATTGATTAATAAGGTCCTAGTTCAACTTTCATTCTTTTGTTTTGGATTCCACCCCTATTTCAATTTTTGTTTTTTTTAATTTTGGGTTGGCTAGTCTCGCCCTGTTGCTTCCTACTCTTTATTTTTGCAGAACTTGAACTTTCCATTTTAATCCCCTAAGGTGAGAAAATTTGAATTAAAATTTACCAATTACAGGGGTTTCGTATGCTTACTTGTGAATTTCTGGTAGCACTGAATTCTTTGAGTCCAATTCGATCTCCCATCCTTTCCACTGCAAATTTTTAAAATTATTTTAGTTTATTCTCCTTTCAATCAAAGAATATTTACATAATGTTCATTTGTGTGGCCATTAATGTCCATCTCTGAGAATGAATGCAATAGGTTTTTTTAATTTCGTAATGTCAGAGTGACACAAAATATTACATCGGTGAAACCTTTCTTGTCTTAGGCTGATATATGTATCTAACTTGATGCCACCTTTGTTTATACATTCACAGCAGATCACCAAGACATAACTAAATGTATTTTCGATGATAAATTTCCCTTTGATTCTCATACTTAGTCGGGAAGACAACCAAATAATCTTATCGACACTATACAACTGCCCCTTTTCTTATATTTCAACTTTCATTACTTCCAAGAGAAAATGTGGAGTTTTCTCGATGTCCAGATGGTCTAGACCACTAAAACCCTTTTGATCATCACCTAGAGTTCTTCTGATGAATTGTGTTTACTTCATGTTACCATCAGGATGACATGAACCATCGCTAAGAAAATAGAATGCTCTACCAATGTACTTGGTCTCCCGGACATGTTTCTTCTACTACTTCATTTATTTGGGTAGGTTGGTAAGACTCTCCCCGAGACCCCTTCATCAGTGTAACCCATGCGGACAAAGAGATATGAGGGACTCGCTCTGATTGTATATGTCTCTCTAATAGTCATTCTCTTGTTTCGTCGACAAAAGAAAATATTTTTCTTGTCGATGAAGTTTCCATCGGTGTAAGTCAAGAGCTTGGCATGATTTGAAAACTTCACTCTGATTACTTTGTTCTTGTCAATAAGCTTTCATCGGTGAAATGACAGGCATTGTCTTCCCAATTATGTAATCTCTAGGGTCTTTGATCATTGTGAATTGATTCACTTCTTGTTGATATGCAGAAAATGTTCAAATTGAAAGGCTATGACTTGTTGATTGGAAAGACTTACACATGATCTTCCCAATATGAACAAGTTTCTTTTAAGGATTTTTCTCAATGATGACCAAAGGAATGCTTGTGTTTCAAAGGCCAAATTAATGGGACTATTGGTTAACAAGGTTTATTTAATGGATCTTGTCACACATATCTCAATAATTTGTATTATTTATAAAATTAAAGTGTGACAAATTTTTGTAGTACATGGGAGATAGATGGGTCAAGGCCAGAAAAATGTGAGATTTTTTCAATTCTAACAGTGGCTCTATCTGGGGATGTATACCCCTTGTGGGTGTAGCAAGAATCTAGGTCTCTGGGGTAGCAGACCAAGTGTCTTATTGATATGGTATGGAAATGGAAGTGAATTTAGGAATTGTGGGAAATGGAAGTGAAATGAAGTCCTATAGTACTATGCATGGAAGAAGATCATTTTAAAAGGTTCCTCAAGAATTTTCCATGCACTAGAAATTCTTGACCTTTTCCTAGACTACTGTGCATGGAAAATTAAGAAAAGAAATGTTTCAGGAATTTTCCATGCACTGGAAAGTCTTGTTCTTCTCCTGTCATGTTCTGGAGATATTATGAATCTTCACCAGCTTTGCTAACAATGACAAATGGTCCCAACCATAAAGTTTCAAATTTCCCATGCTTTCCTTTGTCCTAGCTCCTAGCATTCCACATGAGAACCATGTCATCTACTTCAATTTTTTTTCTTTTAGCCCTTTTTTCATATAAGTATTTCATCTATAGTTTTTTCTTTGTATTGTGTTGCTGAGCTTGGTTCCTGACTTCATCAAGTTCCATTAACTCTTCCATACTCTCCTCCATAGGTTTAGGAATGTCTAAATCTTCCTATAAGATGAACTTACATACTAGAAACAAATTGTGTAAAGGGAGTCTGGCTTGAGTCCCATACACAAGTTCAAAGGGTGATTTTCCAATGGCCTTCTTTACAGTGATTTTGTCTACCCATAAGGTTAATCTCAACTTGGAATCCCAAGATTTTTTGTTATTATCCAACATTCTTTTTATGATCTTCAAAATGCTTTTGTTGTTGGATTCAACTTTCCCATTCGCTTGTGGATGATATGGTGAAGAATATGAGATTGCTATTCCATAAGATTGGAAAAATCCATTAGATTCATCTGATCTAAAGCACATCCCATTTTCAGTTATGATTCTTGCTAGCACCCTGAACATGGTGATGATGTTTTCCAGTAGAAATTTTGTTACTACCTTACTAGTTGCTTTTTTGGTAGGTATAACTTCCACCCATTTTGTAAATTAATCTATGGATACCAATATCCATATGTGTCCTCCACTAGATTTTTCTGCAATTACTCCTATGAAATCAATTCCCCATTAATGGAATGTAGCCTTAACTTGCAAAGGTCTCAAATTCAATGCCCCTTGATACTTCAATTTCCCAAAAAACTTCTGGCATGCTTCACATTTCCTGGTATAATCATAGGCATCATTGAAAACTTTAGGCCAATAGTAGCCTTCCCTTAACACCTTATGTGCAATGGTCTTTGCTGAAAAATTCCCCCCACATACTCGTTCATGCATTTCCTTTAGAACATGCCTTGCTTGATCTTCATCTAGGCACAACAACAAAACACCATCCCTATTTTTTCAATATAGGTCCCCTTTCATGAATACATACCTTGAAGCCTATAGTTTGAGTGTCCTTCTCCTGTTATCATTAAATCCTTCAGGACATTTCATATGCTGAAGATAATACACAATATCAGTGTACCATGGTGTGTGTTCAATACTAGTGATCATGTTATCCTCGTCATTCAAATTGCACACTTGGGCAGCTTCAGTTTTTGTTTCTTCCATTAATTTGGCTAATCCCTGTCCTCTTACAAGCTTGGTGATTTGAAAATCGATGTCAAATTCTTGAACTCTATTTATCCACCTGCACCTACAGGAAGTTGCTTCAGATTGTACAAATACATCTTTTACTGCAGCATTCAGTACATAGGCTATCACTTTTGCTCTCACCAAATATGATCTAAATGCTTTGACAAATTTTACTAATGCATATGCCTACTTTTCTACAATGTCATATTTCAACTTGGCATTTTGGAGGGATTTGCTAAAAAAGGAAATAGGTTGTTCGTACCCCTCATCATTCTTTTGTAACATTACTGTTGCAATTGTGTGATAAGATGTAAATGAAAAAATTTGAAAAGGCTTACTGAAATCAGGGGACTTCAACATTGGGGCTTCCTTTATTGCTCTCTTGATGGATATAAATGCATCAAGGGTCTCAACTATCCAGTCAATATTTGCACCTTTCTTTAACATTTTTGAAATTGGCTTCACTATCTCAACAAAATTTGATATGAATCTCGTCACGAAATTTATTTTCCCAAAGAAGGATTGGATGGCTTTAACTGTCTTAGGAATAGGAATCATGTCAATGGCTTCCACCTTTTCTAGACCAATCCTTACGCCTTCTTTGGATACTATATGCCCTAGTAACTTTCCCTTTGTTACTGCAAAATGAAATTTCTTAGGATTTAAAGAAATGCCATATTCAATGACTTTGATGATTTTTTTTTCTAGATGCTCAACATGATCTTCAGCCTTCTTTGAATACCCAGTTAAGTCATCTTGGTACACCACCATTATTACATTGATTAGATCAGCAAATGCAACATCCATGGCTCTTTGGAAAGTTTCCCCAGCATTTTTGAGTCCAAATGGCATTCTAATATACACATATGTTCCCCATGGTGTGGTGAAGGTTGTTTTGTACTGCTCTGACTCCTTAAATTTCTCCTAGTTATAACCAAAAAATCCATCCATCATAGAGAACAGTTCACATCCAGTGACCCTTTGCAACATGGCCTCCATGTTTGGGAGTGGGTAGTTGTCCTTAAGAGAGGACACATTCAAGTTTATGAAGTCTACACAGAGCCTTATATTTCAATTTTTCTTTCTAATAGGCACCAAATTAGAGACCCAAGATGAATGTCTAATAGGCTTGATGATACCCCCCTCCCTAAGCTTCATAAGTCCCTCATGCATTTTAGGTTCTAAGGTAGGAATTATGGGCCTTTTTTTTGTCTAAAAGGTTTTGCACCTAATTTCAATGGGATCTCATGTTGGAACAAATCTTCTCTATATACCTTGAGATCATCATAAGACCATGCAAATACATGCTTATACTTCCTCAATAGTGCAATCAATATCTTCCTGATTGTTGGGATTATCTTTTTCCCAATGTACACCCTTTTAGGGGCTAATTCAGTCCCAAGGTTGACTTCTTCAACGTCCTATTTTATTGGTGTTTGTTTCATAAAGGCTTGGTCATTTCCATCAAACACCCTCTCTAATGCCACAAGTCTCTTAGGAAGCTTATTAGTCTTAAGTTGAATAACTTCTTTTCCAAATACAGTCTACTTGCCATCTACTTCTTCCAAAAATGCATTAAAATCAATTTCTTGGGCTTCATACTGATCAATGCAATGTAATAATTTGATGTAAATATTATCAAGGATGGCAAGTCTTGTTTTGAACTCTACTTGTGAAATTATTGCTAGAGTGACATCATCTCTCTTTAAAGCCACATTCACCAAGAAGTCTGCCATCAAATTCTTGGACCTATCTATCCATTCAACAGAGAAAGCATCAAACAACTCAATGGTGTCCCATATAGAATTTCTATACTATTTTAGCCTTTTGTTTTTTGTAGAATATTTTGATCTTATGAAATAACCAACTTAGAATCTCCAAACATAGTCAATTGTTTTATTTTGTGTTTGATAGCCATGTTCAATCCAATCAGCAGGGCCTCATACTCTGCTATGTTATTTGTACACTCAAATGTCAATAAGAATGAATATTTGAATGTAGTACCTTCAGGTGAGATGAAGACTACTCTTGCTCCATTATCCTCTCTACTACATGCTCCATCAAAATACATTCATCATACACCATGTTCATTCTTGGAGACATCCCTATCAATTAGATTAGTGTTCAACAATTCAGGTTGTGAACTCTCTATTGTAAAACTTCACAATTCCATATCATAGAAGCAGTTGATCTAATTTTGATCAACATACTCCACAATTTGGTTCACCCTTGGTTCTTGGTACAATTTAACTTCTTCACTGTTTATTGGTATTGTGACATAGGAAAAATCAAATTTAACATTCCCTCCTACTAAAGTAGTCAATTGTCTTGAAAAAAGCATCCCAAAGTGAGGGGGTGTGTCTATCATAGTTATGTCAATTATATATGTTGCTTGTGGTTAAGCGGCCAACTTTACTTCTACATCTTTCATGATTCCTACCACTAGGAAAGGCCTACTATCCATAGCATAGAATTTTCTACCAATGGTGTTTACCCACATGCCCAGTTGTTTCATGACTCCTACTGGCATGATGTTAATAGCAGCTCTTGAATCAATCATACAATTCCTCACCAACTTGTTGTTTATGAGCAATATAGTGAAAAATGGATCGACCTGTGGAGGATTCATTATTGTATCTCCCAAACAAACTTCAGGGACTTTTATATCTCCTTGCCTGCCATTACTGATTTTGGTGATTTCTTTATTCTCCAAACTTGTACTTTTATTGGTTCCACTGGATATTAGTTGAATTGCACTGTCTCTATATTCTTTTATCTTCATCATTTCCAGTAGAGGTACAAACATCTTTTCCTGAGACAATGCTTGTGTGAAATCAAATGAGGAAGCATTTTTACCTTGGCTATCTTCCTTTGTTCTAGTGGTTCTCCTTTATTTTCTTCTTTCTCCTTTTTATTTGTTTCATCATGCTTCTATTTTCTTTTGTATAATTCCTTATCTTCCTCTTTGGGAACATGCTTCTGCTCATTCTTATAGGTTATTTATTTTCTACCTTCTTTGGTTTTTCCTATGTTTTTTCTTTATCTTTCACAAACAATCCCCTTGGAGTACCATCATTTTCATTTTTTGTTCTATTCCTCAGCCTATAATTGATTTTTTCTTGCTCTACTACAACAATAGTTAACTCTTTAATCTCCTTCTCAGTTGGCCTCCTCAACTTATACTTATTTGACTTGGGTAGTGTATAAGGAGGTTGTGACTCTTCATTGCTTTCATTCTCTTGATCATAGAAGACTTGTTGGTCTGCCATGTGAATGTTGTATCTTTGATTGTTTACAACATACTCATAACCTTCATCTCCTCAGAATTAATATTCTTGTTCAATTAGATGCAAGGTATGTGAAGCTAGATATATTGTAGTATATTCTTCTTCATTGTCATATGACAACTCTTCTTCTTGTATTGATTGTGCTACAACACAATGATCTTGGGAATGGGGAAAATTGTAAACTTGACACCAAGGGTTGTTATTGACCATGTAGGCTCCTTTTTTCTTTATGGGATCAGGAGTTACTTTATACTTAGGTTTTTCAATGATGGATTTTCCATCCTTCCAAATTGTGTTGTATGGCATATCATGCAACCTTGGTCTTTCATTTTTGTATGAATTCTCCTACTTATTCTAGGAATTGTTAAAGTTTTGGGGAACTCTAAGATTATCTCTTTTTCCAGCCATCCCTGCATCCTTTTTGTTGTTTTCAATTGCCAATATTGTCTTTTGTGCTTCAGTTAAGCTTCTAGGGAATCTGTTTCTGAGTTCATACCCCGTTTTTGGATCAAAGGCTTTCAAATAAATACTTAAGGCTACTGGATCAATCAGTTTGGACCCATGTGGTATTTTATTGTACAATTTGGAAAACCTCTGATTGAAGTCATAAACTGTCTCATTTTGGTATTTCTAAATACTTATTAATTCATGAAGGGAAAATTCAGGGGCACACTGATTCCCATATTGCTCTATAAATTGATTGTGAAATTCTGCTATAGAATCAATTGAAGCATCAGGTAAACCATTGAACCAATCCCTTGCTTCTTCAATTAGTGAAATCATGAATAATCTCATGTTTACATCCTTGTATTCCATAGCAATATCCTAAAAGAAGGCATTAAAATTTTTGATATGTTCTTCAACTGATATCACATTATTTCCAGTAAATTTGGGAACCATATTTTTCCAATTGTTGTCCATTGGGTATGGATATAATTGGTGTCCTATTAAATCAAATTGCCTACATGTGCTCATGGGGTTTTGTGGATGAAAATTCAGAGGTGGTGGATTGTGATGGTATTGATATCCATATTAAGGCTGATGGTAGACATTTTGTTGGATGTGTTGTTGAGGGTATATATTTTGATGTGGCACATGTTGCTGATGTGGTGGGGCATATTGTTGGCCTAGTAGTGGATAATGTTGGGGAACATTGCCAGTATTTGGAGGCTGGGATCTTTGTGGTGGAACATTATGTTAGGTGTACTATCTTGAGTTACTACCTACATTGTGAGGTACTTTTGAAGTACCAGGAGCACCTTTGTTCTAAGACGTTCCCTGTGAATTGACATTACCACCCTATTTATGTGGAGGGACATACTTTTGTGGTTTTGGTGCCTGGATGTTTAATTGTGCCATTTCTCGGTCTATCTCTTGGGATTCTTGTATCATTTGTTGTCTCTCTCTAAGTTGATGTCTTTTCCATTCCAAATGTATTTGAAATTCTTGGTTAGTCATACCCTCAAAATCACTGACAATGTAATCAATAGACCCCTCATGCTTTTGTTCTCCTTGCTATGATAACATTTTGTAATCATATTCATTTTGTGCTGAATTCATTTTGCTTCAAATCGGGCTTTGAAATCCTCCATCTTCTTAAGGTCCTCATTCCATCTAAAAACAAGACAACTAGTATTTTCCTATTCAAAAGGGGTGCAAGGATCCTTGCTCAAGTCATAACCATGGGATTTTGATCCATGCAATGGATCAAAACTATTATTAATTGTAAGGAATCATTCTGCATATTTTTCCCTACCTTCATTAGTTCCATCTATTGCTTTTTCTTTGTTTTTATTTGTATCAGGCTTTGAAGGGGAGGACCCACGTTTATATGTCCACCTAACATTGTTTTTCTTTGGGTTATCTTGGTGTAAAGATCTCCTACCATTCATCTTGTAGGATGATTTAATACTCTAACTTCTAGAGTTTGTATTTGTTGATGTGTATTTGTACTTCCCAATCATGCACTTTTTCTTACAGAGTCGCCACACACTTCTGAGAAAAGTGAGAAAAGTTTACAATTTCTTGTTCCGAGTGGAGTCTTGTACAAGGTGTTGACTCTATGTTGAAGGCCTAGATTCACAATTGACTTCTCCCCAACAAAGTTTCCAATCTGTTGGATCTCAAAAATGCAGGTTACAAATCCTAAGAGGATGTCAATCTCTATGATCATACTTGCAATATTTTTGAACCAATGAATGGAGTTGACCTAGATGGTTAATGACTCCTTGCACTTCAGGGTTTGCTAGACCTAGGCGGGTGGACCTTGATAGTTGTAGAAAATTGTATGACTTGCTTGAATTTTAGGGATCTATCCATAGTGGCATAGAATGTGGGATAGATGATGGCTTGTAACTACTCCTAATCCTAGTGTGATAGTTAAAAATTATAATATGAATGTGGATAAGTAATTTATGAATGAAGTGGACTAGTGCTTTATTGGGAAAGTAGAGTCAATGAAATTCTATGACAAGTAGCTAGTATTGGTTATAATTATGATTGCTTTCCACTTAGGTTTTTTTATACTTTGTAAAACGTGCAAGAATGTGGCTGATTGACTCTTCTTATTGATCCAATACAATAGACATCAATATTGAGTCACAAAGAATTAAAGATCTTCCATTGATTCTCTACCAAAATTTATGCATGCATCACGGTCCATATAATATAATCTATATGATAAAAAATTTGAAAGTATCTTCTATATATCTCTTATTCTCTCCCTATTCGCTCTTACCATTCAATTGTTACATGTCCAACTTATATATCAATATTTTTGCAAAGGATGCACCTCTTCATAAGTGTCTTTTGAAATTAACAACAATTAAAAATTAACAATTAAGCTCTAGTGAGCCACAAAGGAACTTTTGTTAGATGCTCTAAATAATCTTGACCCAAATGTGTATCAGCATCCTCTTAAGCATTCCTTACAGCTATCTCCATGATGACCATCTTCCCAAAATTCTCACATGCCTCCTCCAATGTTGATTCCTCGTTCTTGGCTACTTCCAAGGCTCCATGCAATATCAATCTACATTCTTTCATCCATTCACTTTGGTCTTTCAACTATCCATTATCTTTGAACAATGTAGGCACCCCTTCCTTTGCAGCATTAATGAACTCCTTTGCATCTGATTCAAGCTCCTTATAGTAATCCTTGTGTTTCCTCATAATATCCTCAGCAATTGTGATGGCTCCAGTACTTCCTTTTTGTATTTCTTGAATTCGATCATCTATTCTCTTATGTTCCTCAATTGCAATGTAACTCTTGGAATGGGTCACCTAGAACATATTCATCAAAACCATTAAGTTAGTGTTCCTTTTCTAAAATATTGTAGACAATGCATCAAATATGGCTTTACTCACTTGAGTATGTACATTTGATTCTTCACTCTTATTCTTTGATTGGGAACCTTCTCCTTGAGTTACCAATCTAGTAGATCCCTTGAGTGTACCTTTGACCATGTCTTTCAAAAAATCATTTTCTTTGAGCATCTTTTCATTATTCATTTTGTACATGTCTCATTCCTTGATCAACATCTGAATCTATGCTTTATTTAATTTGGCTACATTAATGCCAATTTCATTCATGGCCACAGGATCAGCTTCCCCTACTTTCAGTGTCATCACATGGCCAAATGCCTTCTCAGTATCAATAATCACAGATTTCTTATCTAGGGGATACAGGGCCCAAATCATGAGAGAATTCTCATTAGGATTATATCTTGATATGGTGTATACTTTTGTAACTCCTTCTAGACTGAGCTTATGTGTAGCACCATTATTATGTAGAAAACTATAAAAAAAGAGCAGAATTCAAATCTAAACTAGGGAAAATCATTACACCAGAATCCTCCAACAATTTCCTTCCTCTCTCTAGAGTCATACTCTTCATCTCATTCTCCACATCTAGTTTCAAAGTGTTCAACAATTGGCCTTCATTGATAGGTGTGATATCTATGACAGATTCCCTTATTTCTTTCCGTTTTTGCTTGTACAAGAATGATCTAATTTTTTTTTTTGAATTTTGTGATGTTAGAGTGACAAAATATTGCATCGGTGAAACCTTTCTTGTCTTAGGTTGATCCATGTATCTAACTTGACGCCACCTTTGTTTATACATTCATAATAGATTGCCAAGACATAACTGAATGTATTTTCATTGAGAAATGTCCATTTGATTCTCATACTTAGTTGGGAAGACAACCAAATAATCTTACTAACACTATATAACTGCCCCTTTTCTTATATTTCAACTTTCATTACTTTGCGGAGAAAATATGTAGTTTTCGCAATGTCAAGATGGTTTGGACCACTAAAACCCTTTTGATCATCACCCAAAATTCTTCTGATGAATTGTATTTACTTCAGGTTACCATCGAGTTGACATGAACCATCGCTAAGAGAATAGAATTCTCTACCGATGTACTTGGTTTTGCCAACATGTTTCTTCTACTGCTTCATTTATTTGGGTAGGTCAGTGAGACTCTCCCCGAAACCCCTTCATTGCTGTAACTCATGTGGTTGGAGAGATGTGAGGGACTCACTCCAATTGTATATGCCTCTTCGATAGTAATTCTCTTGTTTTGTCGGTGAAAGAAAATGTGTTTCTTGCTGATGAAGTTTCCATCGATATAAGTCAAGAGCTTGACATGATTTGAAAACTTCGCTTTGATTACTTTATTCTTGTCGATAAGCTTTCATCAATGAAATGATAGGAATTGTCTTCCCGATTATGTAATCTCTAGGGTCTTTGATCACTGTGACTTGATTCACTTCTCTTCGATATGTAGAGAAAGTTCAAATTAAAAGGCTATGACATGTTGATCAGAAAGACTTACACATGATCTTCCCGATATGGACAAGTTGATTTTAAGGCTTTTGCTCAATGATGACCAGAGGAATGCTTATGTGTCAAAGGCCAAATTAATGGGACTATTGGTTAACATGGTTTATGAAATGGATCTTGTCACACATATCTCAATAATTTGTATTATTTATAAAATTAGGTGTGACAAATTTCTACGCTACATGGGAGACAGGTGGTTGAAGGCCAGAAAAATGTGAGATTTTTTTAGATCTAACAACTCCTATGAGAAGCTTGCTTTGCAAGTATGTTGTAATCTTTGTGATTTCTAAATAATATATTGGGCAGCTTTTGGAGTGTGGAGTTTTTTTCTCGGAAGGGTTTTCCCCATGTAAATCACTATGTTTTGGTATGTATGATATTTATGGTTTTTTTTTTTTGAGTTTTTGTAATTGTCAAAGATCTGTAAATTTTTGCATTATTCTCCTCTAAATATTAGTGTAGGAATTTTTTCCCCTACCTTAGCTTCCTTACACATAATATATAGAAAAATAAGGTTCAATCACTTAAATATAGATCAAATACCAAGTCTCAAAAACCAAAAGTTACATAAAATACATGATAATATCAATACATTGAGTACACAAGCTTCATCAAGGGAGAGTATAATATTAACTATATTAACTATAAAATATTCCCAAACAAGGGAAGAAAGTGAGCTACTTGAAGTCTTGAGGTCATAAGGCACCAACAAAATCCTCAAGGTCAACTATAAGGCACATAACCTCTAAGACTCTTGATTCATTGTCTCCTCTTGCTATTTATTGTGTTTGACTATAATTGAGTCCTCTAAGATTGTCCTTGAGAAGGGAACAATGTGAGAACATGAGTGTGAGAATGGCTTGATGCCCTATCTTGTGCATGAGTATGCAATTTTCAACCAATATCTTGATACTACATATCTATTTAAGTAAAGCATTCAGTAACTCCAATACAATGATTGTCTGACACAGACATTTTATGTTAGTTGGCATGAAATGCAAGAGAAAAAGGATCAATATGTTATCATGCTACTATAATCTTTGTGTATCAACTAAAAATGTCTTTTTCTTTCTCATGGCTAGAGAAAAATATAGGGATACAACCTAATCATGTCTCTCCATCTCTTAGTATTACCTATGTGATTAAAAGGAAAATAAACAAAAAGATAGTTTGATATTAGAGCACAATCAAAATACAAGCAATGATAAGGAAATTAAAGAGTCAAGAAGTGAATTGCTTAGGTGGATCTCCCAACTATCATGTGGGGTCAAGAGCCCTCATTTTCTCCTCTATCATCTAAATAGTAGAATACGCCTAAGATGTTCCTATGGCCTCCTCACCCTTTAATGATTCCTCCTCCTCTCTATCCTCAAGGATATTGTTAGGATAGGTGACATTATAATTGCTATCCTAAGTTGATAATTGTGTTTCTCCACATTCTTTGGAAAGTGTTCTAGTGGACATGAGGGATAAAATGTTTATTATTTATTTTCCTATGACAAATTGTAATTGCATTCAAAGAGGTGGACCCACTATGGTGACAGTTACAGAACATCTCGGGAGTATATTCCCTTTGGAAATCCAAATTTTGGCTGGGGACTACTTTGCAATGCATGTCCTTGCATGTTATTTGCATGTTTTGTATGATGGGGCGCCCAAGTTTGCATGTTGGTGCATGTTCTTGCATGAAGCTGTCAGAGCCGTCAAAGAGTTATAGAGCACCCAATATTGACTAATTTTGATTGGTTGTGGGTTAGGCACCCATGCGAAGGCCATGTGATCATTTAATAATTTTCACTATGCTTATGGGTTGTCCGCTAAGGGGAGCATGAGTTTTTCTAGGTGGTTTTGCTTGTTGTTTTGGGATGCCATTTGTGGTATTTTCTCCCACAAACTTCTATATAATGGAACTTTGAGATGGAGGTTTGAAGAGTTTGTTTGCAAGTTGTCAGAGTAATGGAGTGCTATTGAAATTCAAAGAGGAGTGTTGTATTGGTGTATCTCATTTGAATATTAATACAAACATTGCATCTCTTTGGGTGTGCAATTTTTTTCTCCAAGGGTTTCTCCACATATATCTTGTGTAACTTGTGTTTCTCAACTTGTGGTATTGTTTTTTTTTCTTGCAAGTTTGGAATTGTTATTCGCATAATCACTTTATGGTAATCTTGGATACGTATTTCATATTTACAAACACATTAGTTTGTTATATTGCTGCAAGTTTCACCTTGGATTTCCAACAAATATAATTATTATCATCCTCCTCCTCATGGTCACTATTTGCATCATAAACTAAGGTGGATCCTATTTGGTTGACATTATCTTTGAACCTATCCTCATAAAGGTCATGTAGTAGGTGTACTTGGAGTGAGAGGGGTCCATGTTGATGTGTTTTTTATGCACTTATCAACATAGGTAATGCATAGGTGCATCACCTCTCTTGAAAGGCAATCTCCTACAAACAAGTTGCAAAAAACTACCCCAAGGTCTCTCGAGTGTCAAGTCATGACTTGCATGGAATTCCTCAATTATAACTGATGTGATTTTTTTGGTAATCATAGGGAAGACTTACGAATCTGGATTGAACGAAGTGGACCTTGTAAATTGAAGTTTCTAGGATGGTAGTTGATGTGCAGTTTGCTACAGGTTCGAACAACTATCTGGAACTCCAATGCTTTTTTTTTAGGTTTTGGCTTTACAATGTGCAATGAACCTTAGCATAGGCTATTTCTAAAAGAAAAATAAAAAGGGAAACAAAGAGGAGAGGTTCCTGGATCCACAACTAGCCATGAATAGTGATCATGGAGGATTCTACTATGGACAACTTCCTTAAAACAAAATTTCAGTTAACTAGAAAATTCACAGTATCATGAAATTTGTGCTATCTTCTAAGGTTTGCAAATGTTTTACCATTCATCCACCATATACATGCATGAACAAAGATAAAATTTTGAGGCAGCTTTAAATTTAAGTCTAAACTAACTTTAAACAACCATCTACCAGTAGCAAATAGCAAAAATTATGGACTAGGAAGGCATCTACACAACATAAATCTTCACAACCACAAAAAAACAACTATCAAAGCAAGCTATAACTAACTAAACAACAATGTAAATCTAACTAGATCAGCTAACTATTGGAAATGAATCATGAAACATGCAAAGAAACTCAGAAATCCACCAAAGTCAATGTATTTCTATTAAAATTTATGCAGCATGTCATTACAACAACTCAACTCTCTCTTGAAAATGAGAGGAGACCCCCTATTTATAGTGTCCAAAAAGTAGAAAGAAAGGCCAAGATTAATTTGCATTATGTGGCCAAGATTTACTATAAATTAGGGTTCTACCTACCCCACAATATATTACATTTTAAAATACATCTTTGTCCTTATCCCTATTTTGTGTTCTAGTGGAAGCACTATAGCATTTTGTCTTTTTGTTGATTTATCTTTGTTGCAGCTATTCTATGAGGAACTCTTCACCAATAATAGGGTTTCCTTCCTGCTTCTTCAAAGCAGCATACTCCATGAACTTTAGAATTAGTGGTTGGAGCTTATCAACTTCCAAAATTTTAGATCGCAGCACTTGATAACTCCATTCTTTGGATTGGTCGGTGAACTTTTCCCAGTATTCATCATACTTAGTAGTGTGGTCTCTAAACAGTTTTGACTGGGTGAAGGCTCGGGCCACAAAACTCATGAAATCAGTGGTGACAATTTTGGTTCATGAAATCCCGCCTCCATACATCCACTAGCCAGTGATCATCCCTCTTGAATGTAAGCTCTTTTTCCCAAGTTAAGCTCGAATATCTAAGAATAGCCTCAATCTTTAGGTAAGTGGACTCATATATCCTCAGGAAGTCAGTACAAAGTTTTTGTGTACCCTCAAGAGACTTTTGTACATCTAAGAACTTGTTTGTTGTCCTAATAACACAACTGATGCCCATATTTCCTACGTACAAGACCTACTAGAACCAGCTCTATGTGGTGTTATCCAAGTTCTTTCTCTTCTCGAGCTTGTCTATTTGTTCCTTTGACAGCAATTGCAACAGTGCCGAAGATTTCGTAGGTATTTCTTCTTTTGACGACCACTACTAGATGTAGGCTATTAGATCAACCACTTGTGCCTTAAGCTCTTCCTTTAAGATTTATCCTACTAAATCAAGTGTACTATCGTGGCGACAGACTCCTGCAGATGCTCCACTTTTTTCTCTCTAGTAGTTTTTCCTAAATCAATCGTGGAGACATTATAGCTTACCCCCTCTTTTCCCACCACGAGTGTAGCTACTTGCATAGTTCTAGATCCTGAAGCATCCATTTTCACCTTGGATCTGACATTGGGCTTCTTCTCTTTCTTGGTACTGATTTATGCTCGGGCTAAGATAGCCTCTAGTATTTCTCTTGGATCACTCAGGGTCGGAGCTTTCTTCTCAATCTGCTTTTCCAGCCAGTCAGGCATCCGAGATTTTCCTTTGGGTGACTCACATCCACCCTCTTCTTAATTCCTTCTGACTTCAACTTCCTTTTCCTTGGAGGTTTCCTTCTCCACCCTAGTGTCCTCTCCTTCTTCTTCATCAGAGTCTCTAAGGAATACCAGACCTTTGGTAGGAGACTTGGTGGGCAGGCATTCTTTGGGACTTTCTTCTTTTTCAAAATCTTCTTCATGTTCATGTCCCTTGGGTAGCTCAGTCTTCGGATTCTCGTAGGTTTTAGCCTCTTCCTTGGGCTTATCTTTCTCTTTATCTTCCTTCTCCCCATGTAGAGGTGGTATATTTTAATGTTCTTTCCTCTACTATTCTTCCTGCCCTCCTAAGGGAGGTAGCTCTTCATCATTCCTAGGGCCTTCTTGCTGTTCACCTGTCAGAAGTTCCATACTTTCTTCCATCTTGTCATCTTCTTTCCCTTCTTCCTCTAGAGGTGGTCTTTTAATTTCCTCCCCAACATACTTTAATTGTTGGGCTAGCTCTTCCTCAAGGTCGACATCGAAAGTTTCTATAATATATTTTTCACTGGCATCTTCTTCTTCTTCTTCTCTTTTGGAGGATTCTACTTCCTCCCCTTCACAGACCACCTCATCAATTTGCAAATGTTGGTACTCTGGGTGCTCGTATTATTTGTCTACTTCCTCTTCTAATGCTTTTATTGTTTCCATATATTGCCTTTCCCATTCTGTTGATATTGGTGAAGAAGAGGCAAGGTGGACAGAGATGTCCACCGTAGGCGGGGAGGTACCCACCATAGCTTGAGACATCAGCGGAGGAGCAGCGGTGATGGAGGAAACTGGTGGAGACTTGGGCTGATCCATTTCCATTTCTTCTCCTTCATGAAGTGGGTCCTCCTAAATAACAAGTACTACATGGGTACTGCCTAACCTTTTATTTTTCTTGGAAGGTTCACCTTCCGAGGCCTTCCTGGCATACACCTTTGGGTTAGGTTGTTCCTCCTTAGTCTCTTTTCTTTTCCGAGAGTGAGTGAGTGGAGGAGACTTGGATGTTTCTCATGTTGAGGTTGTAGCACCTCCATCATTTGTTGCACTGTTCTCACTTTTGAGCCCTTGATAGGTCAGGATGACCCCTTGTTCCTTTCATCGAGCAACCTGCCCATTGACCCATTCTCTTGTATGAGCTTCGATTGGCTTAGTTATGATATCAAGGTAATCGACCTCTTTCTCATCCCAATCTATCAATGGCAGTAGCAAGTTAGTGACTGCATCGTACCTAGGATCCATAATTGTGCTCTCATCTTATTCAACCTAATCGGGCACAGGGAACAAGTTCACCCTTTTCACAAAGTAGACAATCATTCGCATGTAATGCCTCATGCACACCTCCTTATCATATTTTCAGTTTTCCTAGAAATATTCAACTTGGTATAGATGGGGGTACTCAGATCCAAGTGCCTTTCTTTTATGCCCATAAGGGTCCATTCGCGGATGGGCGGTATGAAATCAAAAATGGTATTCCATCAACTCCTTTTATGAATTTCCAGCACATTGAGAGGTATGCAGCTTATACATCCCTCGGCCAAAAGAAATGGGATAAGGGATCCCCACCAAATGTCTATTGTTAAGCAGGGTGTGTACATGTCACAGTTGCCAAGAGAGTTCTAGCAATATAATCCAATCATTAGGATACTAGGGTAGCTTGTTCAACCTTTATGTGAAGCCTTGAGCATAGATGTATGTGAATTTAGGATACTGGATGAATAGAAAGGCATATTTTTTGAGGAAAGTGCGAGCACTATGAGAGACTCACCTTTCGAAATCGCCTCCAAGCAACTTGATAATATGACCTATGAAAATTTCATTCACCCTGCAATAATCCTTCTTGAACTTTCAGAACTGTAGTTGGGGGTACCTATCATAGACCTTTAGCTCTCTACCTTGTTCTTCATTTGGGGCTCTAAACAAGGGCCACTATATTGCCTCTGTTTGGCCAGTGAATACACTAGGTAGGATGTCATGTAAAATATGGAGGTATTTTTAACATTCGTGAACTACTTGTGGAAGCAGTCACTGATGATTTCACCCCAATAGAATGTGGTTTCCGTGGTGTCATCCTCTTTTTCGCAAAGAATTTTTTCAACAAATTAGACCATCCATTCCTAGAAGTATGCAGTGGTGGGAAGGCCCATTACCCTTCTCAGTAGGGTCAATAGATCATGATAATCTTCATAGAAATCATTGCAGAAGAGCTCCTGGGGAACCTTAGCAGCGTTTCCCCGCTTCTCCTTGAGCCAATATTGATTTATAAGCTTTTTACATTGCAAGGGATCTTTGTCCCACATGGCCTTGCAATCTACAATGGTTGGTACTTCCATTTCCCCAAAGGTAGGGATGTGAAATGTCTTGGTTATTGCCCTGGGGGACATGTCAGCTAAAATGTTCCCATCCCTATCTACTATTGTTTGGAATTCTGGCTGGTATGCTACCCTGCAAGCCATTACTAGCTTAGGGGTGACAAGAGATGGAGGAAAGCCTACAACCTTAGCAATTCTGTTGCTTCTGATTAACCTTGCATTTTTTGTTGTCGGATTGACTCTGACCCTCTATTTAAATTCTTCAATATTGATGTGCCCAATGTTGGTATTTGTAATCTCCTTCCAATCCATGTTGACCTTTTAATGCAATGGCTCCCCTTGAAACTGGTACTTCATTTGATCCTTGTCCTCTTTTCCACAAGGAGCTTTGCCTATTTTCTTTCCTTTGTCCTTTTCTGCGGCTGCCCCCAAGGGTCCTACACCTAATTCCATATATCCTGCAAACGAAGGAATGATGAACATAATCAAACATGAAGACACAAGTGTTATCCAAAATCCCTATGGATGGAGTCAGATTAGATGATACATCATTCAAGAAATCAACTTGCTAGAAGGATTTTGGATGATCCAGGTCCCAAGGGTTGGAATTCCCTAGCAGGATGGTTGTTTTGAAGGGCGAACAGGGCAGGGCAGTCCACATATTTTCTCCCATCTTCATATTAAGATAATTTAAAGTGTCCATGGGAAAGAGGGTCCAATTTGAGCACGTGGGTCAAAATTTGTTTCCAGATTGGAGGTCATTTGGATCATCATTGGGGCATTCAGAGTCATGAGGAGGGAAAGTCGTTAGGAGTTTGTTGTTTGAGATGGCTTTGATGAAATGGCATTCCAGGGGCAGAGTTCTGGGGTCTGGGACCAACAAGGCTAAAGGACGGCTGGCCTAGCTTCTTTATCACTTAAGTGTTCAGATCAAAAGGACTGAGAAGCTATTTGAGGATGGTCATTTAGAATGATGAGCAACGAACGAAAGTCCGATGGGAGCAGCCCGACGGACAAAACCTAGACTTAGACTTTGCTTCCATATTTTCTTTGCTAACAACCCTATCAGCAGTCAAAGTACTGGTCCCTGGAGGCCAGAAGGACAGGCTAGCTTTTCCTTTTGCGATGGCTGAAATGGGATAGAGTCTCGATGTAGGAAGTCCAGTGGGACGGATCTGATGAAGGGAAAGACACTTAGGTTTTATCATTTCTTACTCATGTAGCATTGGGATGTGCAGGACCCAAAGGTCGAAAAGAAACCATCCAATAGCCATGGAAAATGGAAATGTCGCAACGGAGGTCCATGGGTGGAATTTCATAGACCGGGACCCAGAGGGCACTAAGGACACAACCATTTCAGCTTCTAACTCAGGAGGAGAACGAAGGGATGGATCCCAAGGCTTAGATAGATGGATCTGGGATGATGTTTGGGAAACAACAAAAGGTAGATGGAATCCCGGGCAAGGAATCTAGTGGGAGCGGGCCTGTGAAGCATGGATGGAGGCAGGTAGTTCAATTTTTTGCAATCCAAATGTCGAACTGACAAGGGCGATTGAGGATTGCGAGCCTGAGGAAGAATCTCATCATTTGGAAGTTGTTTTGTTTTGAATTTTTATCAACAACTACGAGAAGGCTCGGGCTCAAAGGGCGCTATTGCTCTATAGAAAGAATGGTGCTAGAGCGATGAAGTTTCATATTCAATTACATGGTGATTTGATGGTTTTCTCAAAATTTCATCATATGGGCTTTTTAGGTCTCATTTTTCTCTACCAAATAAATCCATTTTCATCCCATTTTTCCCATTAATTTAACACAAAATCACCAAAAGGCATAGCGGAAGGGTGGACAATGGAATTACCATGAGAACTCGGTGAATAAAGTTGTTAAATTCGTGAAGAATCAACAAATCAAGGCAGCGGGCACGAGGGCGGCGGGCGACGAAGGCTCGAGGTCTCTATAACTACTCTAGCTAATCCTAACACATGAAAATGATAGGTCACCCCAAATATTTACACCCCTAAGTGCATTTAATGCACCCCATAAATGCTTGTACAGTGGGCAAGAAGTTGTTGAATTCAAGTTTTGAGACAATGGTGAAGGATCCAGAACCCGGGGGTCGGAAAGGCGCAAACTGATGGTCATTTTAAAAGTGAAGTAGAAAAGCACCATCAAAGGGGGTCCTAAGGTCTGATGGGTAGACTCCCAGTGAAGGATGGCCGCTCAGGAAGGGGGAATGCATAACGGAGCTCTAAGCAGAGAAATCCAGAGAATCAGGCCTAATGTGATTGAAGAATAAATCATGAGGACAACGATCAAGGAGCCAGGTCTCGGGGTACAGAAAGGTGGAACCTTTTGGACATTTTGGAAGAGAAAATGCAGTCTAGAAATCCAATGAGGGAAACCCGCCATGACGGACCCGGAAGGTTCGAAGGCCGCTTTTAGAAGAAAACTATTAAATTAACTTCGTGAGGACCTAGGACTTTGAAAATTTGGAGGGGATGAAACATGGTCAACTTGAGGTAAGACTTTGGGGGCACGATGACTATGTAGGACACCAAAGTGGGGGGCACAAAAATGAGGCAACAACAAAATGACCTAGCAAGGCAAAATAAAAAGAGGGTCCCCATTTCGAACGGGACGTGTGTGCTAAGGGCACAACAAATGGAAACTCTACTGGGTTAACACTCCCAAGCCTTTTGAGGGTAAGTGTTCATTCAAAACTCAAAATCTCTAGTTTCGCAGACCAGGGGCCGACTTCCAAAAGTGAACTAGGAGAACAGGGTCCTTAGCTGAATCAAACTACAAAATATCTCAAAAGTGTGTGTTTGGTGGATTCATTTCCCTTTCCATAGAAGTTATGAGAAGTAGTTGCTAATCAAATGAAGCAAGTTACATAAATTTTCCAACACCAAAAGTAACTTGGACATTTCCCCGCTACCATCTAGGCATCCATAGCCCCAGCAGAGTTGTCGTTGTGACCCCACAAACATTGCTCTACTGCTAGCCAGGTGTCCATAGCCCCGGTAGAGTTATTCACACACCATACGGTTGCTTGATTTCAGAATTTTCTTTTATTTCTTTCCTTTCGATACTACTTTTTGCACTTTATCCTTTTGCTCAACTGTGCAAGCACTGAAGCCTATGATGGGTTTGAGAACCACAGTGGTCATTGGAGAGGAATTAGGATCTTTCACTTGCCCAATTATCATAGTAGCCATTACATAGCCCTTTGGAAATAATTAATAAGCATTTTGTGTAGAATCCGAGATGAATGTAAAAGGATTCAACCAAGGATCAAGTTCTAGACTAGAGTTCAAATGAGGAAATCATTCCCAAGCAGCTATCAGGGACCAATAGTCGAGAATGAATTTTTAGCCAAAGAACACTAACGATGGGTAGCAAAGTGAATCATTCATTGAATGAGCACAACCACCACATCAGGAATGAAGAGCCCCTCATCAAAGAAAAATAGTCGAGAGAAGGGAAAAATAGAACAACGCAAAACAACAAAACGCAAGCAAAGCAAAAGGCAACCTAATCTAACCTATGTATAGGTATTTACAGGAATAGCTCTACATGAGCTCAGGCTTGGAAGTAATGCTTTAAATGCTGCCCATTGATAAGCAATGAGACATCCTCACTAGTAAGGCTCTTTAAATGGAAACCATTGTCTCCCAAAATTTCAACTATTTGAAAGGGGCCAAGCCAAAGCTTGTTGAATTTATTGTCCCCCTTTCTTTTCATGGACCTTGTCCCAACATAAAACTAGATTGAAAATTCTAAAGGCCTTGATCTTGTCTTGATGATCGAACCAACATTTGACTACGCCCTAGTGTTTGACAAAATTTTATATTGCTCAGTCTCATACTTCTTTTAAGTGTAAGAGCTCAACTAACCGAGCTTCTCTACAATCTCCTCCATAAAAATAATTGATGAACTGGAGAGGGGATTTTTAGGTGGATCAGAAAGAAAGGATCTAAGTCATAAACTAGATGAAATGGGGAATCACCAAGGGCAGCCTTGTGACAAGTGCAATCTGCCCAAAGGGCGAATTAGAGCTGGGTATGCCAGTCCTTGGGATTACTATCTAGTAGCTTTTTGATCACGGTTATCAAATTCTTGTTTGTGGATTTCGTAAGGCCATTCCCTTGGGGATAGTAATTGGATGAGAATTTAAAGGAAATCCCATAATCAAAAGCCCAAATAGAAAATTTTAACAAACAAAATGAAAGTCCATTATCACACACTAATGCATAAGGGCAACTGAAGTGATTTAAAATAAAGCTTTCCAGAAAATTAGTGACTACCTCGCTTGTACATTGCCTACATGAAATTGCTTATGTCCATCTTGTGTAATAGTCAGAGGCGGTAAGAATGTACCTATGTCTTTTGGATGATAGAGGGCTTACCAGACCAATGACATAGAGGCCCCATTGTGCAAATGGTCTCACCTCCAGAATAGGTTGTAATAGGACAACATAATTCTTCTCCTTGGTAGCGGCGGTCTGGCATATGTGACATGAGAAAACATGGCTATGAGCATCCTTTAAGATTTTTGGCCAATAATATCCTACCCTTAGTATCTTATGTGTGGTGGATGGTTTGAATCCATGACCAGCGCTGAACTTGTCATGGAAATCCCTCAGGACTCGATCTGCTTCTTCTTTGCCAAGGCATCTCAAGTAGATACCTTCATGATTTATTTATACAAAATGGACCCTTGTAGCATGTAACTGCTACTCTTTAGGTGAAGAGCACATTTATGAACTCCTTGTAGGTGGGGTGGACACTTATGATTTCACAAATAATAAATGACATCTCCATACCACTCCCCTGGGGAAACGTCTTCAAGCTAGTACTGATGCACGGTAAGTTCAATTCTTACATCGGCTGTTGCCTCAGCAATTGTTCAGGTAAGCACTTGTCCTCTCACTAGCTTCATTGGTTGGATTTCCATATCGTACTCTTGCAGTAGCGTGACCCACTTTTCTCTTCGTTTGCCTAACTCATTTTGCATAAGCAATGTCTTTACGGTCGGGTCAAGAACTATGGAAAACACTTTATTGTGTAAGATGTAATGTCTGAACTTCTTTACTCCTCTAACAAGAGCATATGCTTGTTTCTCGACGTTATGGTAACATAGCTCAACATCTTTCAAAGGGGAACTCATGAAGGTAATCGGGTGCTCGTTCCCTTCATCATCTTTCTGGGTCAGAATGTTGGTGCATGAATGATTTGAAATAAACAAATAGATGAAAAAAGGCTTCAAATAGTCAAGAATGACCAGCACAGGTGCTTCAACAATTGCTTGCTTAATTTCTTCAAATGCCTACTTTGCTTCGGGAGTCCACTCAATCTTGGCATCTTGCTTCAGCATGGTGTTTAGTGGCTTAACAATTTCAACAAATCCTATAATAAACTTCCGCACAAAATTAATCTTTCCAAAGAAAGATTTGAGCTCTTTCTTGCTACCTGGGAGCTGAATTTTCAGCAAGGACTGAATGTATTCTAGGTCAACAGAAATTCCTCACTCTAAAATGAAATGCTTGAGTAGTTTCCCTTCAATAACCCCAAAGATGCATTTCTTCGAATTAAGGGAAACCCCAAACTCTTGGCACCTCTGAAAGACCTTGCACAGATCAGAGACATGATCACTCTATTTCTTTGAAAAAACTGTCAGATCATCCATGTAAATGATTATGCATTTTTTGATAAGATCTTTGAATGCAATGTCCATAGCACGTTGGAAGGTTGTGTTGGCATTAATGAGCCCAAATGGCATTTTTCTGTAGGAAAAAGTGCCCCACTTGGTAGTGAATGATGTCTTATGCCGATCTTCATATTGCACCATTACTTGATTCTACCCTAAATATCCATCAAGGAAGGACATCATCTGCAAACCATTAATGATCTATAGTACTTCATCCAGTGAAGGCACCAGATAATTGTCCTTTTCTGAGGCTCATTTCAAATTGTGGAAGTCCACACACAACCTAATTTCACCATTATTTTTCCTAACTAGTACCAAGTTAGCGACCCACATAGAGTGCAAGACTGGATAGATAACCTTTGTTGAAAGTTTTTTTTCACTTCTTTGTAGATAATTGGCTCCAATAAGGCATTGATAGGCATTGTCGTTGCCAGAAGGGTTTCGCCTCAAGCTTGAGAGGGATGGTGTGTATTCTGATAGAGGTGTCATAGGTTTTTAGATCTTCATAGCTCCAAGCCACCACGTTGTGATACTTGTGAAGAGCATCAATGATCCCTTGCTTTTCTTCTATGGTACACACCTTGTTAATAAAGACATTCTTGATTCCTCAGCAGTTCCGAGGTTGTGGACATCACATTGATTGTTGATGGATTCTATCTTGGCCTACTAGTCTTGGTCTCTGATTTGGTCCAAGTCAAATATATGCTCCAGCTAAACCATGCCTCTGGGAATTGTGTTGGTTTTTAGATTAATGACTCCTTCTATGTCCAATTCAGCTTCTTCTAGATCAAGTTCATCTATTATTTGGGTGGCAAATACATCGGAGCTCGTGATGAACTCGAGGATGTGCTTATCATCATTGAAAAATTGAAAGTGAGTGACATTATCTGAAATAGATGGAGTGGATGTCAATTTAACTATAAAAAGTTTGAGGCCCAAAAGGGAAAGTGGCTATAGTGTGTTGGATACTTGAGCCCAAGCATCAACTGTGTGATTCTAGGAGCATGGGATCAGCTGAATATTAAAATCATCTAAACCTTCTAGAAGATCCCAAACTCTATGTCTATAATTAGCAAGTCTTTTGTCATGGTGGGAATACAATTTCTGAACTTGTTTGACTACCAACTCAGAATCACCAAATACTTGCAGCATTTTGACATTTTTCTTTAGGGCCATGAGAAGACCATGCACCAGAGCTTCATACTCAGCTACGTTGTTAGTGCAATAAAATTGCAAGCTATGGGCAGCAAGAAAGCTCTTACCCGTTGGGATGATGAGCTTGAATTTGGTACTGGTGCCTGGCTTCGACTTAGATCCATCAAATTGAAGCTTCCAAATTTTGGAAAGTTGCTTGACACCTGGCCCAACTAGGCTTTCATTGGCTTTTAGCTTGGTCTATGCAACCTCTGGATGAAGTGTTGATTCAATGCAATTGGCAAAAAGCAGCTTGGTTAGCACCTTCTTCAGCATTCCTCTTTGAGGAGCAGTTAATTCCTTGATGCGTTCCACTATGGTTCGGCACAGACAACATTCAAACTCAGAGTGGGTAGCATTGTGAATCATGCACCAATTTGGTAGTAAGAGATCTTGGAAATCCATTCAGGCACCCAAGCTAAGCTAATCCTTTACACACTTTTCCATAAATTCCTAGAAACCATCTAGTAGTCCCAAGTTGTTGTATTCATTTGATTCATCATCTGATTCTACCAACATCTCAGTGCTTTGAGGAATTTGAGTGAGGTTAGTTGGAGGGTTGCATTGCACTAAGAGTACTTCTGTAGAAAATTCTTCTTCTTGGGATTCTAATTCTTCTTGATAGGCAAAGGGATAGTAATTTCCCAATTCCGTCTCAACAAACAACACCTCGATGGTATTATTATATTATGTGATCATGCACTTCATACGAGGCTCTCGGTCTATATGAATCTGGTTAGGCATCCCTTTCCATGGTAGCCACATATGGGAATGATCAGTCGCCACATACCCATTCAATGTTCTGGTGAAGTCTCATCCAAGGATAAGCTCGTAGGTGTCAAGGATATCAGCTACTTGAATATCAATGACCTGCTGTATCCTTGGATCCACAACAATCTGCATTGGGATCCTATTCATTTCTCCCACTATGTTGATCTTTGTTTTGTCCAGTTGGGTCACTTTCCTTCTTGAAGGTGTGGGAGTAATCCCAAGAAATTTGCACACTGCTAGGGCCATAACAATAGTGGACACTCCCAAATCAAGCAGGCATTTGTGCAAATTATTCCCAAATATCTAGATGGTGGTGAGGAAGGGCGGAGTTTCAAACTTTCCTTGGAAGAGGCCCGTAGGAACGTCTATCTGGGCTACTTGAGCCTTTTCTTATCGCTTGTTCTATCCTTAGTCTGCCCATAAGATTGATCCTTCAGGTTTTTTCTACTGTTTTGATTTGATTCTTTTGAGAGTTGTTCTCCTATGGACTGATTTGAGGGATTATCTAGTGCAGGAGCACTTGCCAAGGTGCCAAAATACAATCTTAGTTAGAAGTTTTGTTTTAAAAATATTTTTGTTGTTTTGGTAGGGTCTCAAATACCTTTTAGTTTGTGTTTGGGGACCTTTTGGTTCATTAGGTAAAAGTTGAATAAATTGGGAAATCTTTTTGTGGTCATTTCCTAAGCTTTTGTAAAAGATTGTAAAACACACTGTGTTTTACAACAGGAGGTTTTTGACCGATCTTTGGCTGGGAGAAGGAAACCTAACCATTTCCAAAGTATTTTAAAAGTGATTTTTCGACCTTTGAGGGAGGTTGGAGGATTTTGAGCATGGCAGTTTCATGAGAGCAAGAAGAAACAATGATTTTTGTGTGTAAAAAGTACTGATTTTCTGTTCTTGGCCGCGTGCCTGCTGTTAAATGGATTAGACAAGGCATTTAGTTAATTTTTTAGCATGTAGAGAATCCTTCTAAAGCTTTGTATTGGCATTTTTAGACAAATTTTCTATCGCTGTCTTTCATTTTGTAAATTCTGTGTCTTTTGTTTTAGTGTTGTTTTGACTGGTAAATTCCAAAAAATGGAGTTTTGAGTTTGTTTCCTATCCGTACTAGGAAGTATGGGAATTGTGGAAGCAAGGAAAAACTCCAACCTTGTAAATAATGTAGATATAGGGTTAGTAAAAGGTTCAAGAAGCATGGTTTTAATCTTTTCCTAGGCGAGCAGATTATGCCCGGTTAGGAAAGACAGTGTAAAAATTTCTTCCAACGTTGTAGGGGTGTTTGACCACTGGAAACCCAGGGTGTGAAAAGATTGTTGGAGACCTTACAAAGGTCTGACAGGTGGCAGGAATCATCACCAAGTCATCTAGAGGCAGAAGGAAGAAGTCCTCCTTGTATTCAAGAAAAGGCTTAAAAATCCCTAAAATTCTCAAAATAGGAATAGCCCTGTGTACGGCCTAAGAAGGGCTAAAACCACTAAAATCTTGAAGTGCTCCAAAATTGGGCCAGGGTTCTTTCTTTGTGGTTATGGTGTTCATTGAGTAGGGAGGAGTATTAAGCATTTGTTTTGTTTGAGGAGACCTAATTCTAGTAGCCTTTCCAAACCCTAAACTAGGATTTAAGAAAAGCGATAGAAGAATGGAGTTTTGTGCTTGGGTAGGAGCCATTCCTAGACTGTTTTAAAACTTTGAAAACCTATGCACACCCCTGAATTCAAGTTGGGAGGCATTAGAAGTTGACTAGTCTTTATAAGGATTAAGGGCTAGATGGAGCATGTGTGAAAAAGCACCAAGAACTGATTGGTAGCAGCAAGTTAGTGATGATAGCAGGGTTGGCAATGAACCAGGGGTACCTAAGCATAGCAGGGGACCTATAGGTTGAATGGTGGATGAAGTGACACCTTGGAAGTTCTCAAGACAAGGACTCAGAGCATTGAGATTGTGATTTTCTCAATCCAACCCTTTCCCTATCAGATTGGTATCAGAGCACAGCTAAAGATTTGGGAAAGCAGCTTATATGTCAGAAGTTGAGTCAAGTGAAATGCCCAAGATGGTGACAAATGCACAATTAGCCAAGAGGGTTGAAGAACAAGAAGAGGACAACAAGTCCCTAAAAGAAAGAATAGAGCAATTGGAGAAGGCATTGAACAATGCAAGGTTGGAAGGAACAGTGCCAAAGGAAGAAGAGGTTGCAGAGGAGGACAAAGTCCCTGAACCTGACCCTGTTTTGGAGGAGGAGCCTTTCTTGAAGGCATTAAAAGCCCTGAATGGAAAAGGACTTGAGGGCATACCGTTATTCAGTGGAAATATGGATCCTAATTTGGTCATGGACTGGATAGATGGAATGGAGAATCACTTTGAATGTGATGGAGTAACGGAAGCACAGAAAGTGAAGGTTGCAAAATCAAGGTTGAGAGGATCAGCTTTGACATGGTGGAAGTTATTTCAGACTGAGAGGGAGAAAGAATGCAAGCAACCCATATCAACTTGGAAAGGAATGGTTGCCAAGGTGAAGGAAGCATATATGCCAGATGATTACGAAATCCAACTTCATAAGAAGAGACAGAGTTTAAGGTGGAAAGACCAAGATGTCAACACCTATACTGAAGAGTTTCAGAACCTTTGCTTGAGATCAAATGTGGCAGAAGATGAGAGCCTGAAAGTGGCTAGGTACCTTAATGGTTTGAAGTGGAACATTCAAGAAGAGATGGCTTTACTCAGCCCCAAGATAGTCTACCAATGTTATCAGCTGGCTATAAAGATTGAAGAGAAGAACAAAAGAAAGCATGATCAGTCCTCTAAGGGCAGAGGCAAAGGCAAAGATCAAAGAGGATAGCGTGGAGGTTACCAAGGAAGAGGTAATGATCAAAGAACCCAAGGCGAATCTAAGCTTACTGAGCATGGAGGTGAAACATCTTCAAGAGGAGGATTTAACAGAGGAAGAGGACCTCAAGGAGGTTCAAACAAAGGAAGAGGAGCAGGCAAAAGTAACTCTTACTTTGCCACCATGAAATGTTACCATTGCAATCAGCTAGGTCATCCAGCTTATAGATGCCTGGAGAAAGCTTCTTCAAGCAATGAGAAAAGAGTAGCTTATGCACAAGAGGACACCATGAGTGTCAAATCACCTGAGATCAGTCATATAGAATCAGAAGTAGGTGAAAATCTGATGTTTAATAGGGTTTTGATCAGACAACCGGTCAAGGAAGAAACCAAGCAAAGGAGAGCTTTGTTTAGAGCAAGGTGCAAGATATTGGGAAAGGTATGCAAGGTCATTCTAGATTTTGGTTCTACAGAAAATATAATCTCAGAGGAGGTAGTAACTAAGCTGAAGTTGCAGAAGGTACCTCATACCAATCCTTACAAAGTCACATGGCTGAATAAAGGGCAGAGTGTTCTAGTGAATGAGCAGGTTACAGTGGAATTCTCAATTGGAGGCTACAAAGACAAGCTGATTTGTGATGTACTACCCATGGATGCATGCCATATTCTTCTTGGCAGGCCATGGCAATATGACAGAGGTGCTATATATCATGGAAAGGAGAACACCATTGAATTCAAGAAGGATGGAAGAACCTTCAAGCTGCAGTCATTGACTGAGGATGATGAGGGGCAGTCTAAGGTTCCTAACATTATGTTGAGCAGTGGCAAAGAGTTCATCAAGGATCTACATGAAGGGAATGAAGGGTATGTGATCATGATGCAGCCCAAAGAAGAGGAAAAGGCTGAAGGATAGTATTACCAGTAGCAGTCCAAAACTTGCTTGATAAATACAAGAGCATAGTGAGTGATGGAACACCAGCAACTCTACCACCCAACAGAGCAATAAGTCATCAAATTGACTTCATACCTGGAGCCTCATTGCCTAACAAAGCAGCATACAAGCTTACACCTGAGCAGAACCAAGAGGTGGCTAGGCAAGTGGAAGAATTGCTGATTCAAGGTCTAATTCAAAAGAGCATCAGCCCATGTGCAGTCCCAGTGGTTTTGGCAACAAAGAAAGGAGGTAAATGGAGACTTTTTACTGATTCTAGAGCAATTAATAGGATCACCATTAGGTATAGATTCCCAATACCTAGAATTGAAGATTTAATGGATTGCCTTGAAGGAGCACAGTATTACACCAAGTTAGATCTTAAGAGCGGGTATCATCAAATCAGAATCAAGGAGGGTGATGAATGTAAGACAACTTTTAAAACAAATGATGGTTTGTATGAGTGGAAAGTGATGCCATTTGGCCTCTCAAATGCCCCTAGCACGTTCATGAGACTAATGAATGAGGTGCTTAAGGATTTCACAGGGATTTTTGTGGTAGTCTACTTGGATGACATACTGATTTTTAGTAAGACAGCAGAAGAACATTTGAAACATGTGGAGATGGTACTTAAAAGGCTGCAAGAAGAACAATTGGCAATTAACCTTGAGAAGTGTGAGTTCTTCAAACAAGAGCTTGTGTATCTAGGCTTTGTAGTATCCCAAGGAACCCTGAAGATGGATCCAAGTAAGGGGGAATCCATCCTAAATTGGCCTACACCAACCATAGCAACAAAGGTAAGGAGCTTCCATGGTTTAGCTCAGTTTTATAGGAAGTTCATAAGGAATTTTAGTGGTATATGTGCACCAGTGCTAGATACTATTAAATGTGGTTTAAAAACAAAGTTTAAGTGGACTCAAGAAGCTGATAAAGGGTTTGAAAAGCTGAAACAAGAGGTAGCAACCCAACCTATACTTTTGTTGCCTATTTTTGATAAGTTATTCATAGTTGAGTGTGATGCAAGTGGAGTAGCAGTAGGAGTCCTTAGTCAAGAAGGTAGGCCTGTAGCCTTTTTCAGTGAAAAACTCAATGAAGCCAAGCAAAAGTAATCTACCTATGATCTAGAACTTTATGCTTTAGTGCAGTCCCTTAGGAAGTGGAGGCATTATTTGTTGCCCAAAGAGTTTGTGGTTTTCACAGATAACCAGGCACTCAGTTATATCAACACCCAAGAGAAGTTAAGCAATAGACATTTGAAATGGATGGAGTACATCCAAGCCTTTACATTTACCATTAAGCACAAGAAGGGACAACAAAACAAAGTAGCAGATGCATTAAGTAGGAGAATGTTGACAGTCCAAGAGATATAGCTGAAAAGCATTGGATTAGAGTGTTTCAAAGACCTCTATGGTGAGGATGAAGATTTCTCAAATGCCTACAAGGTATGTTCAGATTTTGAAAATCATTTTCACAGTTAGTATCCTGAGTATACACTACAAAATGGTTTGTTATTCAAGGGAAATCTGTTATGTGTCCCAAGAGGATCAATGAGGGAAAATCTGATCCAAGAGAAACACAATGGCAGTCTTAGTGGGCATTTTGGTATAAATAAAACTTTAGAGCTGGTACAAAGATTCTATTACTGGCCTAAGTTGGCAAGAGATGTTAGGAAGTATGTAGAATAGTGTGTTGTTTGCATGAAAGCCAAAGGGGGAGCTAGCAATGCTAGTTTGTATCAGCCCCTGCCTATTCCTAATAGACCATGGGAGTGTGTGAGCATGGATTCTGTGGTGGGTCTTCCTAAGACCAAAACTGGTTTTGACAGTGTTTTTGTAGTTATGGACAAATTTAGCAAGATGAGTCACTTTATCCCTTGCAAGACTACACATGATGCAAGTTACATAGCCCATCTTTTCTTCAAGGAAGTTGTAAGAATCCATGGATTGCCATTAAGCATTGTATCAGATAGGGATGTGAAATTCATGAGCCATTTTTGGAAAACATTATGGAGCATATTGGGAACAAATTTGTCATTTGGATCAGCATACCATCCTCAGACCGATGGTCAAACAGAGGTGGTTAACAGAGTGTTAGGTAACCTATTGAGGTGCTTGACAAAGGAATATGGATAGACATGGGATGTGGTGATTTCTCCAGCTGAGTATGCTTACAATGACAGTGTTAATAGAACTACAGGGAAAAGTCCATTTGAAGTTGTGCCTAGGATGCACCCAAGAGGAATTTGTGAACTTAGAGACCTTGGATCTCAAGAGAATAGGAGTGGACATGCAGAAGACTTCACTCAGACCATGAAGGAGATTCATGAGTAGGTTAAGAAGACAATTACAGTAGCAACACAAAAATTGAAAGATAAAGTTGATGAGTCAAGGAGAGATGTGCAGTTTCAAGTAGGTGACTATGTTATGGTTCATCTTAACAAATCAAGGATGCAGAAAGGGATGTAAACCAAAATGTAGATGAAAAGAGTAGGACCATACAAGGTGTTAGCTAAGTATGGGAAGAATGCATACAAGGTGGAGCTTCCATCAGATTTGGGTATATCTCCAGTTTTTAATGTTGCTGATTTGATCAGGTACAAGGGAACAGTCAGTGATGAAGCTCAAAATAGTCAAGAAATCTTTAAGGATATCAGTAATATACCCCTTCCAAATTAAGAGAAACCTCAGGCAGAGAAGGTCTTGGAGTCCAAGGTGAAGAAAGCTACTAGACACAAGGCATACATGGAGCACCTTATCAAGTGGAAGGGCAAGCCTGACTCAGAGGCCACATGGATACAAGATGATAAATTTAAGAAACTTGGCATTGACCTGGAAATGATCCCTCTTTCCATTTCTTAGTGTTTGTGCTGAGAGGGGGAGAATGGTGCAGGAGCACTTGCCAAGGTGACAAAATACAAGCTTAGTTAGAAGTTTTGTTTTAAAAATCTTTTTGTTGTTTTGGTAGGGTCTCAAATACCTTTTAGTTTGTGTTTGGGGACCTTTTGGCTCATTAGGTAAAATTTGAATAAATTGGGAAATCTTTTTGTGGTCATTTCCTAAGCTTTTGTAAAAGATTGCAAAACACACTATGTTTTACAACAGGAGGTTTTTGACCGATCTTTGGCTAGGAGAAGGAAACCTAACCATTTCCAAAGTATTGTAAAAGTGATTTTTTGACCTTTGAGGGAGGTTGGAGGATTTTGAGCATGGCAGTTTCATGAGAGCAAGAAGAAACAGTGATTTTTGTGTGTAAAAGTATTGATTTTCTGTTCTTGGCCACGTGCCTGCTGTTAAATGGATTAGACAAGGCATTTAGTTAATTTTTTAGCATGTAGATAATCCTTCTAAAGCTTTGTATTGGCATTTTTAGACAACTTTTCTATCACTGTCTTTCATTTTGTAAATTTTGTGTCTTGTTTTAGTGTTGTTTTGACTGGTAAATTCCAGAAAATGGAGTTTTGAGTTTGTTTCTTGTCCATACCAGGAAGTATGGGCATTGTGGAAGCAAGGAAAAACTCCAACCTTGTAAATAATGTAGATATAGGGTCAGTAAAAGGTTCAAGAAGCATGGTTATAATCTTTTCCTAGGCGAGCAGATTATCCCCAGTTAGGAAAGACAGTGTAAAAATTTCTTCCAACATTGCAGGGGTGTTTGGCCACTGGAAACCCAAGGTGTGAAAAGATTGTTGGATACCTTACAAAGGTCTGACAGGTGGTAGGAATCATCACCAAGTCATCTGAAGGCAAAAGGAAGAAGTCAGTCCTCCTTGTATTCAAGAAAAGGCTTAAAAAGCCCTAAAATTCTCAAAATCAGGAATAGCCCTATGTGCGGCCTAAGAAGGGCTGAAACCACTAAAATCTTGAAGTGCTCCAAAATTGGGCCAGGGTTCTTTCTTTGTGGTTATGGTGTTCATTGAGCAGGGAGGAGTATTAAGCATTTGTTTTGTTTGAGGAGACCTAATTCTAGTAGCCTTTCCAAACCCTAAACTAGGATTTAAGGAAAGCGATAGAAGAATGGAGTTTTTTGCTTGGGTAGGAGCCATTCCTAGACTATTTTAAAACTTTGAAAACCTATGCACACCCCTGAATGCAAGTTGGGAGGCATTAGAAGTTGACTAGTCTTTATAAGGATTAAGGGCTAGATGGAGCATGTGTGAAAAAGCACCAAGAACTGATTGGTAGCAGCAAGTTAGTGATGATAGCAGGGTTGGCAATGAACCAGGGGTACCTAAGCATAGCATGGGACCTATAGGTTGAATGGTGGATGAAGTGACACCTTAGGAGTTCTCAAGATAAGGACTCAAAGCATTGAGATTGTGATTTTCTCAATCCAACCCTTTCCCTATCATTATCTTTCCTTTTCCCTATGGTTTCCCATGTCGCGAGTTCCTGTCTAGGTTCTTCAAAGGTGACCCTTTTGGATAGTGTTTCATGTGCTACTTTTGAAGATGAAGTCCCATTAATCACCCTAAAGAAGGCATGCCTTACAGTAGGAACCTTAAGTAACTCAAAGGTGGACAGGCTGATTTTAACTTTCTTGAACTCCTTAGTGACATACTCACCCATTTATTCTATTTCAAATTCAGAGGCTCTACCTATGGTGGAACTAGAGGGTTGGGTTTGCATTTGACTCAACTAATTTTGGGGTTGGCCTTAATTCTAATTTTTTGACTTATTATGGGACTAGTTTGATGACCTATCCTTGTTGAAATACTGACTGGGAATGTGAGCGAAACTAGGATTGTTGCTAGCATTTGGATCTAGTGGGGTAGTGAAGTAATTAGGAGGGGTGGATTTAGTGAATGGTCCCCCTACTTGCCTATTCCTTAAATAATATGGAGTGGCTCTCTGGTGGAATGTATGTACCTCATCCTTGTGGGGCTCATCATTTAAAGAACTGTTATCTACTGAATCAAATAATTGAGCCAAGGTTTCACCATTACTTACCTCTTTAACTTCGTCGACCTTTGCAGAGGTAGGCTCGTCCTCAAGTCCATTTCTTTTGCTTCTCAGGAATAGGGCTTAATTGACCACAAGCACAGAAGAATCGTATATCTCTACAATTTGCACTTTCCACAGCATTCTTAACCTCCACTTGAAATATTTCAGCAATTTTCTAGAATTCAGGGCATTCCAAGTGAGAATGTCTATTTGTTTTGTGAATTCAGTACCACCCTGATAGAGCTGCTTCGGTAAGATATACCCCACTAGTCATCTTCTTCATGCCAACAAGTTGATCAAGAGGAGTATGAACACCCCCGTTGTTAGGCTTTGTATTCCACATTCTATTTTTCCTCTGAGAAGGTCTTCTCTCAAAATTTTGGTTAGAATTTTTTCCTCGATCATAATTATGTCTGAAAGAAGTGTTGGCCTATCTATCATCTCTGTTATCTCAATTTTCCCTATTGTCTCTATGGAGATTCACTTGAATGTTGTGCTAGGATGCCTGCAACTGATTATTATGATTCCCCAAGTGTGTCATTTTAGTAGACATTTTTCTAATCATCTCTATCAGCTCATCAAATCGATCCTTCTCTGCATTGTTGGGTTGCATCACTTAATTCTGTAGGAAAACTGGTGGGGTAGCAGGTTGGTTTTGTTGCACGGGAGGAAATTCTAGCGCTGGAAAGTATAAGGGCGCTTGAGTTTTTTGTTGATACGCTTGTTGTTGTGGGGAAACCTAAGAATAGGTTTTTTGATGTTGAGGTTGCAAATACATAGGCATGGGGGGTGCCTGGTTCAAAGGTTGTCTAGGATGGGGGAACTATGGGCAACTGTGGAATCAGGCTCATAAGAGGTGTACGATATTACAATGCATGATTAAGCCCTTGAATATGCATTGGGTGAGCGATCTGCCCCAAGGAAGGTAGCAAGACAGAGATGTTTAGACCTAGATCAGTGCTAGTTGTGACTGCTTCAGCATAAGCATCGACCAATCTTGTGAGAGGAGGTTGTATCCTTTTCACGAAGGTGGTGGTAAGGTTATCTAGTGTAGCATAGTAGACCGGAAAAGCAATTGCATCATTGAGCATGTACAAAGCTTGTAATCTTGAGTATGCTCAGTGGAAATGATCATTGAAGGAGTTGATCAGCTCATTGATCTTCCTCTAAATTGTTGTGAACTGATGATATAATTCTAAAGGGTTGATCAGAATTTTATATTGCTGCAAGAAGGCGTTCATCAGCAAATCCCAAGATGTGATAGAACTAGTCGGTAGGTTGATGTACCAATAGAAGGCTTCTTCTCCCAATGAGTAAGGGAAAAGTCTACATGCTACATACGCTTGATCAATAGGCATGTCTTTTAGCATTTTCTAAAATATCCTGATGTGTTATTCAACCATCCTCTATGGATCTAGGAATTAAACTTTGAACAAAATCCCTCTGAATTCTTAGGCATATCATGATAAACATTGAAGTGAAATGGAGATGGGTTGTTGGAAAGCTAAGCCATGGTAGGAGGTTGATGTGTTTTTTATGCAATTCTCAACATAGGTAATGCATAGGTACATCACCTCTCTTGAAAGGCAATATCCTACAAACAAGTTTTAGAAAACTACCCTAAGGTCTCTTGAGTGTCAAGTCATGACTTGCATGAAATTCCTCAGTTGATAATTGATTTGATTTTGCTGGTAATCATAGGGTAGACTTACGAAGCTGGAATGAATGAAGTGGACCTTGTAAATTGAAGTTTTTAGGATGGAAGTTGATGTGCACTTTGTTGGAGGTTTCAATAGCAATTTGGAACTCCAATTTTTTTTTTTTAAGTTTTGGCTTTACAATGTGCAATGAACCTTAGCATAGGCTATTTCTAAAAGAAAAAGGAAAAGGACAGGGAAGAGGAGAGGTTCTTAGATCTACAACTAACCATGAATAGTGATCATGGAGGTTTCTACTATGGACAGCTTCCTTAAAACAAAATTTCACTTAACCATAAAATTCACAATATCATGAAATTTGTGCTATCTTCTAAGGTCTGCAAATTTTTTACCATTCATCCACCATATACATGCATGAACAAAGATAAAATTTTGAGGTAGCTTTAAATTTAAGTCTAGACTAACTTTACACAACCATCTACCAGCAACAAATAAGAAAAAATATGGACTAGGAAGGCATCTACATAGCAAAAATCTTCACAACCACATAACAGCATTACCAAATCTATCAAAGCAAGCTATAACTAACTAAACAACAATGTAAATCTAACTCGATCAACTAACTATTGGAGATGAATCATGAAACATGCAAAGAAACTCAAAAATCCACCAAATTCAATGTATTTCTATTAAAAAAATTGTAGCATGTCATTACAACAACTCAACTCTCTCTTAAAAATGCGAGGAGACCCCCTATTTATAGTTTCCAACAAGTAGAATGAATGACCAATATTATTTTTCATTGTGTGGCCAAGATTCACTACAAACTAGGGTTCTAGCTACCACACAATATATTACATTTTAAAATACCTTTTTGTCCTTATCCCTATTTTGTCTTCTAGTGGCAGCACTGTAGCATTTTGTCTTTTTGTTGATTGCTCTTTCTTGTAGCTATTCTGTGAGGAAATCTTCACCAATAATAGGGTTTCCTTCCTGCTTCTTCAAAGCAACATACTCCATGAACTTTAGAATTAGTGGATGGAGCTTATCAACTTCCAAAATTTTAGATCGCAACACTTGATAACTCCATTCTTTGAATTGGTCGGTGAGCTTTTCCCAGTCTTCATCATACTTAGCAGTGTGGTCTCTGAATAGTTCTTACTGGGTGAAGGCTTAGGCTGCAAAACTCTTGAAATCGATGATGATTTCATCTTGCATCCCATCCTCTATCTTTTTTCTGGAAATGGGACTTTATCTTCTCTGGATCAATTTGTACGACAATCATATCATAGACTATCATTAGCTTTAAGTACTGAATGCAATCCGCTCTAACTTCCTTAGCCCACTTAGTATCCAGATCCACCTTGTCAAGCACCTACTCCATCATTTCCTTTCGGTTCACGAAATCCCACCTCCATACATCCACTAGCCAGTGATCATCCCTCTTAAATGTAAGCTCCTTTTCCCAAGTTGCACTCAAAAATCTAAGAATAGCCTCAATCTTTAGGTAAGTGGAATCATACATCCTCGGGAAGTCAGTACAAAGTTTTTGTGTACCCTCAAGAGACTTCTATACATCTAAGAACTTGTTTGTTGTCCTAACACCATGACCGATGCCCATATTTCCTATGTACAAGACCTGCTAGAACCAGCTCTCCGTGGTCTTATCCAAGTTCTTTCTCTTTTTGAGCTTGTCTATTTATTCCTTTGATAGCAACTGCGGTGGGGCCAATGATGTGGTAGGTATTTCTTCTATTGATGACCATTGTTGGATGTAGGTTGTCAGATCAACCACTTGTGCCTTAAGCTCTTCCTTTCATATTTTATCCTACTGAATCAGGTGTACTACCATGGCGATGAACTCCTGCAGATGCTCCACTTTCTTCTCTCTGGTAATTGTTCCTAAATCAATAGTGGAGACATTATAACTTACCCCCTCTTTGCCCACCACGGGTGTAGCTACTTGCACAGTTCTAGATCCTGAAGCATCCATTGTCACCTTCGATCTAACATTGGGCTTCTTCTCTTTCTTGGTACTAATTTGTGCTCAAGCTAAGATAGCCTCTAGTCTTTCTCTTGGATCACTCAAGGCAGCAACTTTCTTCTCAAGCTACTTTTCCAACCAGTCAGGCATCCAAGATTTTCCTTTGGTGACTCACCTCCACCCTCTTCTTCATTCCTTCTGACTTCAACATCCTTGTACTTGGAGGTTTCCTTCTCCACCCTAGTGTCCTCTCCTTCTTCATCAAAGTCTCTAAGGAATACCAGACCTTTGGTAGGAGACTTGGTGGGAAGGCATTCTTTGGGACTTTCTTCTTTTTCAGCATCTTCTTCTTCATGTTCATGTCCCTTGGGTAGCTCAGTCTTCGGATTCTCGTAGGTTTCAACCTCTTCCTCGGGCTTATTTATCTCTTTATCTTCCTTCTCCTCATGTAGAGGTGGTATATCTTCATGTTCTTTCCTCTCATGTTCTTCCTGCCCTCTTGAGGGAGGTACCTCCACATCGTGCCTAGGGCCTTCTTCTTGTTGTTCACCTTTCGGAAGTTCCATGCTTTCTTCCATCTTGTCATCTTCTTTCCCTTCTTCCTCGGGAGGTGGTCTTTCAATTTCCTCCCCAACGTCCTTTAATTGTCGGGCCAGCTCTTCTTCAAGGTCAGCATCGAAAGTTTCTACAATATATTTTGCACTAGAATCTTCTTCTTCTTTTCTTTCAGAGGATTCTGCTTCCTCTGCTTCATGGACCACCTCATTAATTTGTAAATGTTTGTACTCTGGGTACTCACGATATTCGTTTGCTTCCTCTTACAATTATTTTGTTGCATCAATCTCTTACCTTTCCCATTCTGGTAATATTTCCATCATGGCCTTCATCTCTGGGAGCTCAACTAGAGGATTTAAAATTGGAACATTGGCAAGAACCTATGCCAGGGCAGCCTAGATTGCTGGATTCAATAATATTTCATAATTTCTGAAGGATCATTCTACATGTGCCAGGTAAAATCCTCTGGGAGGCAGAGTGTTGGTATTGGAATTATTGTTGCTACTAATGAACGTGATGTGGGTTGGGACATGGAGGCAGAAGAGAGTGGAGAGGTGGTGGCGGAAGAATAATCAACCACAACAATTGGCCCAGTTGGTGAAGAAGAGGAAAGAAGGATAGAGATGTCCACCACAGGTGGGGAGGTAGCCACCATAGCTTGACACATCGACGAAGGAGTAGCAGTGACAGAAGCAGCTGGTGGAGACTTGGGCTGATCCATTTCCATTTCTTCTCCTTCATGGAGTGGGTCCTCCTAAATAATAGGTACTACATGGGTATTGCCCGACCTTTTGTGTTTCTAGGAAGGTTCACCTTCTGAGGCCTTCCTGGCATACACATTTGGGTTAGGTTGTTGCTCCTCAGTCTCTTTTCTTTTCTGGGAGTGATTGAGTGGAGGAGACTTGGATGTTTCTCCTATTGAGGTTGTAGCAGCTCCATCATTTGTTGCACTAGGATAACTTTTGAGAATTTAATAGGTCAGAATGACCCCCTGTTCCTTCATTTTGGAAATCTTCCCATTGACCCATTCTCTTATACAAGCTTCGATTGGCTTAGTTATGATATTGATGTCATCAACCTCTTCCTTGTCCCAGTCTATCAATGGCAATGGCAAGTTAGCGACTGCATCATACCTAGGATCCATAATTGTTCTCTCATTTTCTTCAACTTGATTGGGCACAGGGAACAAGTTCACCCTTTTCACAAAGTAGGAAGTCAATCACATGTAATGCCTCATGTGCATCTCCTTATCATCTTTGCAGTTTTCCCAGAAATCTTCATCTTAGTACAAATGGGCATACTCAGGTCCAAGTGCCTTTCTTATATGCCCATAAGGGTCCATTCACAGACGGGCGGTATGAAGCCAAAAATGGTATTCCACTAACTCCTTTTCTGAATTTCCAACACATTGAGAGGTATGCAACTTATACATACCTCATCCAAAAGAAAGGGGATAAGGGATCTCTGCCAAATGTCTATTGCTAAGCAGGGTGTTTACATGCCACATCTATCGAGAGAGTTCCAACAATATAATCCGGTCATTAGGATATCGATGCAGCTTGTTCAGCCTTTCTGTGAAGCCTTGAGCGTGGATGTATGTGAATTTAGGATACTAGATTAATAGAAAGTCGTATTGTTTGAGGAAAGTGTGAGCACTGTGGCAAACTCGCCTTTCAAAATTGCCTCCAAGCAACCTGATAGTATGACCTTTACAAATCATCATTCACCCTGCAATAATCCTTCTTAAAGTTTTAGAATTGCAGTTGGGGGTACCTATCACAAACCTTTAGCTCTCTACCTTGTTCTTCATTTGGAGCTCTAAACAAGGGCCACTATATTGCCTCTGTTCAGCCAGTGAATAAACCTAGTAGGATGTCATGTAAAGTTTGGAGGTCTTTTTAAGATTCATGAAATTCTCATGGAAGCAGTCACTGATGATTTCGCCCCAATAGAATGTGGTTTCTATGGCATCATCCCCTTTTATGTGAAGAATATTTACAAAAAAGTAGACCATCCATTCCTGGAAGTACGCAGCGGTGGGAAGGCCTATTACCCTGCTCAGTAGGGTCACTAGATCATGATAATCTTCATAGAAATCATCGTGGAAGAGTTCCTAGGGAACCTTAGTAGCGTTTCCCCGCTTCTCCTTGAGCCAATATTGATTTATAAGCTTTTTACATTGCAAGGGATCTTCATCCCACATGGCCTTGCAATCTGCAATGGTCGGTACTTCCATTTTCCCAAAGGTAGGGATGTGAAATGTCTTGGTTATTTCCCTGGGGGACATGTCAGCTAGAATGTTCCCATCCCTATCTACTATTGTTTGAATTTTTGGATAGTATCCTGCCCTGCAAGCCATTACTAGCTCAAGGGCGACAAGAGATGGAAGAAAGCCTACAGCCTTAGCAATCCTGCTACTTCTAATTAACCTTGCACTTTATGTTGTCAGATTGACTCTAACCCTCTATTTAAATTCATCAATATCGATGTGCCCAATGTTGGTATCTGTAATCTCCTTCCAATCCGTGATGACCTTTGAATGCAACTACTCCCCTTGGAACTGGTACTTCATTTTATCCTTGTCTTCTTTTCCACGAGGAGCTCTACCTATTTTATTTCCTTTGTCCTTTTCTACAGCTTCCCCTAAGGGTCCTGCACCCGATTCCATATATCTTGCAAATGAAGGCATGATGAGCATAATCAAACATGAATACACAAGTGTTAGCCAAAATCCATGTGGATGGAGTCAGATTAGATGATACATCATTCAAGAAAGCAACTTGCTGGAAGGATTTTGGATGATCCGGGACCCAGGGGCCAGACTTCCTTGGGAGGATGGTTGTTTTGAAGGGCGAACAGGGTAGGGCAGTCCGCATGTTTTCTCTCATCTTCATATTAATATAATTTGAACTGTCCATGGGAAAGAGGGTCCAATTTTAGCACATGGGTTGAAATTTGTTTCCAAATTGGAGGTGATTTGGATCATCATTGGGGAATTCGGAGTCATGAGGAGGGAAAGCCATTAGGAGTTTGTTGTTTGAGATGACTTTGATGAAACAACATTTCAGGGGCAGACTTTGGGGATCTAAGACCCACAAGGCTGAAGGATAGCTAACCTAGCTTCTTTATCGCTTAAGTGTTTGGATCAAAAGGGCCAGGAAGTTGTTTGAGGATGGCTGTTTAGAACGGTGAGCAATGAGCAGAAGTCCACAGGGAGCAGCTCGGCGGACCAGACCTGGACTTAGACTTTGTTTCCATATTTTCTTTACTAAGAACCCTACCAACGATCGGAGTACCAGGATTTAGAGGCCAGAAGGATGAGCTAGCTTTTCCTTTTGCTATGGCCGAAACAGGATGGAGTCTCGATGACGGAAGTCTAGTGGGATGGATCCGGTGAAGGGAAAGACACTTAGCTTTTATCATTTCTTGCTCATGCAGCATTGGGATGCTCAAGACCCAAAGGTTGAAAAGCAACCATCTGATAGCCATGGAAAATGGAAATGTCACAACAGAGGTCTGTGGGTAGAAGTTCATGGACCGGGACCTAGAGGGCACTAAGGATGCAGCCATTTCAGCTTCTAACTTAGGTGGCGAATGGATGGATCTGGGATGACATTTGGGAAACAACAAAAGGTAGATGACATCCTAAGGATGGAATCCCATGGGAGTAGGCCCAGGAAGCATTGATGGAGGCAAGTAGTTCAATTTTTTTTATCCAAACGTCGAACTGACAAGGGCGATCCGGGATTACGAGCCTGACAAAGAATCTGGTCATTTGGAAGTTTTTTTGTTTTGAAATTTTATCGACGGCTATGGAAAGGCTTAGGCCCGAAGGGCTCTATGACTCTATAGAAAGAATGACGCCAAAGCAATGAAGTTCCAAATTCAATTACATGGTGATTTGATGGTTTTCTCAAAATTTCATCATATGGGTTTTTTAGGTCTCGACTTCCTCTACCAAATAAATGCATTTTCATCCTATTTTTTCCATTACTTTAACACAAAATCATCAAAAATCATAGTGGAAGGGCGGAAAGTGGACTTACCACAAGAAACCGGTGAATAAAGTTGTTAAATCCCTAAAGAATTGGCAAATGAAGGCAGCGGGCGCAAGGGTGGCGGGTGACGAAGGCTCAGGATCTCTGCAACTACTTTGGCTAATCCTAACACATGAAAATGATAGGTCGACCCAAATATTTATACCCCTAAGTTCATTTGATGCACCCCATAAATGCTCGTAGGCAGGCGAGAAGTTTGTGAATTGAAATTTTGAGATAGCAACAAAGGATCCAGAACCTGGGGGTCAGAAAGGCGCAAGCTGATGGTCATTTTAAAATTGAAGCAAAAAAGGGGGTCTCAAGGTCCGATGGGTAGACTCCCGGTGAAGGATGACCGTTTAGGAAGGGAAAATGCATAACGGAGCTCCGGGTAGAGAAATCTGGAGAACTAAGCCCAGCACGATTTAAAGACGATCAATTGAAGAATAAGTCATGAGGACAACAATCAAGGAGCCGAGTCCTAGGGCATGGAAAGGTGAAACCTTTTGGACATTTTGGAAGACCAAATGCAGCCTGGAACTCCAATGAGGGAAACCCGCCATGATGGACCCAAAATGCCCCAAGGTCGCTATCAAAAGCAAACCGTCAAAGGAACTCTGTGAGGACCTAGGACTTAGAAAATTGGGATGAAACATGGTCAACTTGAGGTGAGACTTTGGGGGCACGTTTACCATCTAGGACACCAAAAGGGGGGGAACGCAAAATGAGGCAGTGACAAAATGACCTGGCAAGACAAAACAAAAAGAGGGTCCCCATTCTGAACTAGGCGTGTGTGCTAAGGGAACAACAATCCACAAGAAAACCCC
>VDFB02005924.1:0-75307 GCA_007258455.2 Sequoia sempervirens | reverse complement strand
TTATATCATGCTATAATGTTGTTAGGTGCATCTATTTACCTTAAAGAAGTCATTACATTCATTAAATTCCATCATTTTTTTCTCATTTGCAAGATTTACAATCTTGTGGGCCAAATAGTGCAAGTTTCTACATTGCGGATGTTGTTGGTGTTAATTTTGTTAGACAATGTCTTTTGGCGTAATTAATGGGTTACTGTACACCAAATGGAATTTTGTGGGGAATTTTCTGCATTGATAAAACATTGAGCCATTTTGATGTGGATTCATTAAGTCATGTACCCAATGCAAGTTGAAGTGTTTGGGATCAATTTATTTGGTAAAATTTGTCTCCTAGGTTTGTATGGAAAACTACAGTGTGGAAGTTTCCATTTAGAAAGTAATCTAAGTTTTTCTGCTAACAATGAATTTGGAACAACAGTGTTCTGTAAATATCTTCCTGCATGTCCATCCTCGCTATGGTCCTACACTTGACAATTTTTGAACAAGGTCATTTCAGGTATGTGAAAAAATAGGATGGGGAATCATGTTATGTCATCATGTTTGAGATTTTAGTCGCCTTGTTAATTGCAGAAAATTATCATGTGGATTCCATAGACATGGATTTTGTCGAGTGTTAGGTAGTTGGGAAACGAATTTGGGCACACAAAAACCTGCTAACGTCTTCCCGGTTGGGAAAACCCACATGGGGATCAAACTTCAATATATCGTGTTCAATTTTTTCCAAGGATCCATTTGGAATGTGGGGAAATGAAGTTAGAGTTGACTTTATGTTTGAGGTAACTACTTAGGTGAAGATTTGATGGGACCGCATCTAACCTCATGGAACTACAGATATGTGAAGCATGTATTTTGGGACCCGCTCTTGGCAAGTTGTTTATGGCTAAGATTGATGATAGTCTTCAAAGAAAATCATTATCTGATGATTGTGTTTTAAAATAATGAATGGTGAATGTTGATCGATGGATTGTGGTGCAAAAATCATTGATCAATGATTCAGGTTCAAACTGAGAATCCTTAATGGCTACAGTAGTGAACTAGGGTTTTGACTGCAAACTGACTCAAGGAGTGAATTCAATTGGCCCAACTACTCTAGCTACTAGTATTAATGATAATTATATGATTAGATTAGTGACACATACATATAGGAAGTGAACAATTTGATTAAGATTCATTACAGAGAATATAAATTAAATGCTACTGAAAATCCTAGTTGTTCTATATGCTAGAAATAGAAAAATATCTAATTTTTGATAAGTGGATTTTTGGCTCGATGGTCTAATAGCTTGCAAAAAAAGATAAATATCAATCCCTAGCAGAGGAAATATATGGTGTGTAAATCTTGAGGTTGATGTTGAAATTTGGTAATGGATTAAAGGAGGAAGAAGAAGGAAACAATTGGTGAGATAGTGATGCTACAAAAAGAAGTGAAGGTGTGTTGCATCTGAGTGAGAAGTATCTTTTGAGGTAGACAGAGAAAAACCTAGAGAAAAGAAGCAGGAATGAGAACAAGGATTTTGTTTAATTCCTAAAGGCAGACATAGAATGCACCCCTAGAGAAAGTGTAGCAAGGTTGTGCAGTGTATCTGGAAGTCATTTAAGACAGACAAAGAATGCACTAAATGAAAAGGTAAGAGTGCAGTAGCAGCAGTAGGAGGAAAAGGAATCCAAACAATTATTGGGAGTCTTAATTAGGGTTCACCTACAAGAGTAGAACGAAGAAGGTAAGCAACATGAATTGAAGTTGTAGAGGTTGTAACTGAGCATGAGTAGTTCCAAGATAAGTTGCAACATCAAACTGTGTTCTATTGAATAATTGTATATAAATTTTCTTGTAAATATGATTGGTGGGTTCCATCAAATATCTAGGTAGGTGCTCAGAGTAGGGAGTGGGTTCCTCCTTGGAGTGGGTGCTCCTAAAACTAGGGGATTTGTGTCTCCTTAGGGTTGGTGCTCTTAAGCATTATAACAAAGCTTCTGTTTGAGGCTGGATTAGGATAGTAGCTCCTAGCCACACTTCTCACCATGGTTTTTACCAACCTAGGTTTTCCATGTATATCCTATGTATATGTGTATGTTTTTGTCTCTATGCATGAGTGTGTTGATTTACTAAAATCAAGTTAAAAAAGAATTAACTTTTAAGTGCTACAAAGGCTAATTTTAAAGTCATCTATTGATTCACCCCCTCTCAATAGATTATTGTGCTCCAAAAATTAGTATTAGAGCCCTAGGTTCCCTAGGTGAAGCTTAATCAGCTCAGGTAGATTCTAGCAGAGTGAACACTATGAGATATCAAGAAGGTTCTTCCACAAACAAGGTACCCGAGTTTGATGGAACAAATTATGCTTTTTGGAGTCATGAAATGGAGGCATATTTGGGATCTCTAGTATTTGATGTTTGGATGTCTGTCAAAGTCAACTCTGTTACTCCTCCCACTCCTCGCATTAATGATATAGGTAAAAAGGACTATGAGAAAAATGAAAGAGAAAGGAATTCCATTATTTGCAGTTTGTGTAGATTTGTGCATGGCAAGATTATGCATTGCAAGACTGCACATTATGTCTGGGATAAGTTAAAAAACATATATGAAGGAAATGACAAGGTAGAGTTGGAAAAGCTACAAGTGCTAAGAGCTAGATTTGAAGGCCTGGAGATGACTGAAGAAGAGAAGATTGAAGATTATCTTCTAAGAGTTGAAGACATAGTAAACTCTATTAGAGGATACAAAGAAGTGAAAGAAAATGTCATTGTATAAAAATTTCTAAGGTCAATGACAAACAAATATGATCTCAAGATCTCTGTAATAGAGGAAGAGAAGTAGAAAAACTCACTTTTGATGAGTTGCATGGGATATTCACTACATATGAGAATAGAATGAGGGATGGAGAGCCATCCAAGAAATAAGTTACATTCAAAGTTGCCAACAAGGTGAAGGATGAAGCACATAAGAAAGAAAAAGTTGAAAAAACCACATCCGAACATGATGAGACTAATGAAGAGGAGGTGAATATTATTAGAATACTTAGAAGAGGCTTTGGAAAGTACAAAGGTAAGCTACCCTTCAATTTCTTTGACTATGGTAAAGTAGGTCATTTTTCTGCAAGTGTCCCTACAATATGAACAGTAACCATGACCAAGTGGTAGCTAAAAGAATGAAAAAACCCTACTACCCTACGAGAAGAAGTTTTCAAAAGAATAAGAAAATTTTATATATCCAAGAGGATAGTGATGTATTTGATGGCTATAATAGCTTAGATGATGAACAAGGTTGTGCTTTTGTTTTGAGAGAAAATGAATTTCTCTTCATGGCAGAAGATTTTAAGAAATAGAAGGATGGAAAGGTCTAAAACCTCCATGAACAAGGAGAAGAGGAAGGAGAGATTGACCTAGAAGGATAAATCATCTATTCTCTAAATGATATTGATGATCTAAAATATGAGATTGAGGAATTGAAAAAGGAGAACAAGAAGTAGAAGAGACTTGCACAAAAAGGGTCAGATGAACTAAGTAAGGATCTTAAAGAATCTACCCATAATATGGTAGATTTGAAGTTACAAATAGAGGAAGCTAAGAGAGTAGAAGATGCAATTTAATCCAAGCTGAAATCATAGGTTGAAAGATGTATGAAGCTTGAGGAATAAATCATTGCTCTAAGAAAAGATTTAGAAAAGACAAAGGAGCAAATAGAAAAAGTGCTCAAGCTAAAAAGTGGCTCAAAAATTCTAGATGAGTTGTTGAGAACACAAAAGACCTCAAACAAAGAAAAATTGTGGACTAGGGATTGAGAAAGGTAAGAGCACATTCATAGACACTTCTACAAAGTTATATGAAAGATTTAGAGCAAGAGAAAATTTTGGTTCTGTTGGTTGCAAAGAGAGTGTATCTGAAGAGAATCCTACAAAGGTAGAGAAAACCAATGAACATAAGAATTTTGTTGCAGACACAAAGAATAACCAATCAGTCCCTAGTCATGAAAAAAGGAGGTAGAGCACAAGGAGAATTGGTGCTGATGGATTCACAAGGGTGAGAGATAGAAGGAATAAGATGTACAAAAGATCACTTCATCCCACACAAGAAAACACTATGACCGGGTATTCATCATACTTTTATGGATACTGCTATACTTGCAATCAATTTGGTCATAAGGCTAGAGAATGTAGAGTTTTCCTAAAAGGAGTACAATATTTTTAAGAAAAAATCCTTTTGCTCCTTTAGTTGATATGAATGTTGTATGATACAATTGCAATAATTTTGGTCATATTGCGAAAGAGTGTAGAAAAAAGTTCATAAGACCAAAAACATAGAGTGATCAAAAGGAAAGAAAAAACCACCCAAAGTGACCAAGGATTCAAATACTCCTAAGAAGAATGAAGAAAAGAAAGAAAAGAAACCTAAAAGGGCGTGGAAAGACAAAGGGAAGAGTTCCACACAGTCAATGATTGCACAGACGACACTACATGCCAAAAAGAAAATTATATGGGTGATAGATAGTGGTTGCTCCAAGCATATGACTGGAGACAAAAGCAAGTTCATCAAACTCAAGAAATGCAATGGAGGATCGGTGAGTTTTGGGTGACAATGCAACAATTAAGATATGTAGAAAAGGAATATTGAGTCTAGATGGAAAAATATCCCACAAAGGATGTCTTGTATGTTGAGGGACTAAAGCACAACCTGCTAAGTGTGAGTCAGATGTGTGATAATGGCTACAAGGTCACATTTGATATAGAAGGATGCAAAATTAGAAGGAATGGAAAGACAATTTCACAAGGATTGAGAACTGATAGAAATCTTTGCAATCTTTGTGAAGTAAAAGGTCAAAGTTATCTAATAGGACAAGCTAATGAGAGTTGTTGTGGCATAAAAGATTGGGGCATGAAATTTTTTATAATTTGGTGAAAGTAAGTTCAAAAATTCTAGTAAGATACATGCCTAATATAACTAAGCATACAAATATCATATGCAAAGGCTAGCTTTCCAACTAAGGAATACTCAACAACTAAGCCTGCACAATTGATCCATACTGATATATGTGGACCCACAAGGACAAGAGGATTGAAAGGAGAAAGATACTCCATGTCGCTAATAGATGACTACACAAGAATGACATTGGTAATCTTTTTGAAAGACAAGTCACAAGAATTTGAAAGATTCAAAATATTCAAGAAAATGGTTGAAAAGGAGATAGGTAGAATGATCAAATGCTTAAGGTTAGATAAAGGAGGAGAATTCACATCAAGTGAATTTGTTGAGTATTGTGAGGCACATGGAATCAGAAGACAATACTTTGCAACAAGAAATCCATAGAAAAATGGAGTTGTAGAAAGAAAGAATAGGGTGGTGAAGGACATGGCCAAAAAAATGTTGAATGAGGCCAAGATAGCAAATATATTTTGGAGAGAGGTAGTTCATACTACATTTTAAATTTTTAAAAGAGTTCAAATAAGAGCACACAGTGACAATGTACCCTATGAACTATGGTATGGTAGACCAGCTTCTGTTGAATATTTTATGGTATTTGGAAAGAAGTGCTATATTAAAAGGGAAGATGAAAACATGGGAAGGTTTGAGTCAAGAAGTGATGAAGGAATATTTCTATGATATTCCACCCAAAGAAAAGCCTACAAATGCTATAACAAAAGACTAGACAAGATGGTAGAAAGCATAAATGTAAATATTGATGAGAGCATAAAGCATATCAAATTTGACAAGAATTATTTCAATGATGAATCAGATTATGAAGACAATGTTCCAAATAATGAAGAAGAATTTGAAGAAGAGGTTGTGAAGGAACCTACAAAGTATGTGCAGAAGGATCATCCAATAGATCAAATAATTGGGGAAAAAAATGAAGGAGGTCAGACTAGGAGAAGATTAGCAAGGAATAAAGAGTAGGTAAATTTTTGTCTCCTATCTTAGATTGAGCCAAAGAGCTTTACTGAAGGTAGCATGGATGAGAGATGATTGAAATCTATGGAGGAAGATCTAAATAAAATTGGGAAAAAAAAGACATGGGAATTGGTTCCTAGACCACCAAGCAAAAATATAATAGGCACTAAATGGGTATTTAGAAACAAGCTCAATGAAGATGGAGTTGTGGTAAGGAATAAAGCAAGACTGGTGTATAAGGGGTATGCATAAGTTGAAGGAATTTTTTTTTTTAACATTTTCACCTATGGCAAGATTAGAAGCAATTATAATGTTGCATTTTTAGTATACAAAGGATTTAAAGTATATTAGATGGATGTTAAATCTTCATTTTTGAATGGAAACCTAGAAGAGGAAGTTTACATAGAACAACAAGAAGGTTTTCAGATATCAGAGGATGATGACTATGTATGCATATTGAGAAAAGTTTTGTATGGTCTAAAGCAAGCACCAAGAGAATGGTATTTAAAATTAGACCAGTAACTACAACAACAAGGGTTCAAGAAAGGATGTGTAGATAGAAATTTGTATTTCAAATATGAAGGTAAGCACATGATTATAGTTGTTGTATATGTAGATGATATTATTTTTGGTGGTAGTAATGATAAAATTTGTAAAACATTTGCTACACATATGCAAGATGAATTTGAAATTTCAATGTTGGGAGAATTGTCATTTTTCCTTGCTTTAAAAATTATAGAAATAGATGATGGGATACTCATATCTCAAACTAAATATGCTAAGGAAATTATCAAGAAGTTTGGCATGGAAGATAGCAAACCAGTCAATACCCCCATGATAATTGGCTGCAAGTTGAGAAAAAATGATGAGTCCTCATATATAAATCAGACAATATACAGGTCAATGATTGGAAGTTTGTTGTACTTAACTACATCAAGGCCAAACGTAATGCAGGCAATATGTATGGTAGCAAGGTTTTAGACTGTACCAAAGGAGCCACATGTTAATGTAGTCAAAAGAATTTTTAAATATGTCAAAAGCACTGTTGACTATGGGTTGTGGTATCTAGGAAGCAAAGATTTCACTTTGACAACATAAACAAATGTTGATTGAGCTGGATGTGTTTGTGAAAGGAAGAGAACAAGTTGTGGAGCATTCTTTTTAGGAAATAGATAGGTTTCTTAGATGAGAAAAAAACAAGTCAATCACTTTATCCACAACAGAAGTAGAATATGTAGCTCCAACCACATGTTGCACTTAGGTTCTATGGATGAAGCAAACACTTAAGGACATCAAGGTGGAGAACAAAGAACCTATCTCTATTCTTTGTGACAATTCAAGCACTATAAACTTTTCAAAGAATCCAGTGATGCATTCTAGAACAAAGCACATTTCCATTAAGTATCACTTCATCAGAGAGAAGGTTGCAAATAGAGAGGTCAACATGGAGTATGTTTTGACAAAGGAACAAGTGGCTAACATATTTACAAAGCCTCTTCCAATTGATCAATTTGAATATCTGAGGCAAAGATTGAGAATCATTTCTCCCACATCATATCACTAAATTTAGTGATAAGGCAAGGGTTCAAGGGGAGCTTTATTGGTATTATATTCATCCCTAAACATTGAGGAAAAGTGATCAAGTCAAGTATGTATTTTTTATAAATTTCGAATGACTTGATGGTTGTTAATTCAAGCCCTTTTCCCTTGATGTCAAAGGGGGAGAAATTTAGTCAAATGCTCAGGATAATAGGTCTTAGGGGGAGCTACTATGCAATATTCTTATGGAAAATTCCTTTAGTAGTAGAGCATGATGAATCTTGTTCCATCCACCCTTATAAACCTAAGATCCTTAGGCTATAACTTACAAAAGGACTATACATATATTTTCCTAATCCTAGCATGCTTAACCTAGTTGTGCCTCCTCCTATCAAGACTAGACCTAAAATCACCATCTTGGACTTAGCACTCATTTTCTCATAACTCCTCCCAATCCCAAAACTAAACCTCAACCCTAGCCTGAACGACATCTATATATCCAAATGTATGCCCTTTTTCCAAACCAACATAAACTTGAACCTCAAGCCAATCCTAAACCTAACCCACAAAAAATCAAAAAATAAAGTAAAGCACTAGAACCCCAAGCTAGACCTATGATATTTCCTTTAAATTTACCTCATATTATTCCTACCCCTTGTATTTCTCCTCTTTTATAACACCCTACACATTTTTCTACCCCACCGCTCCCAAAACCTTGCCTCCCAAATATTTCTCTCTTACATTCCCCTTTCAAAAAATGAATAGAAAATTATTACCTTATTTGACTACTTATCCCTCCTACATCATATTCTATTATACTTGATGATATTGTGCACCTCTTATAGTCTTATATAGATTCTCCCAAGGTTTCCACATCTACTAGAATTCTTAAGGACTTTGTTTCTACTATGTGTTCTACCTGTTCTTATTTTTTCTATACTTCACTTTGGTGTATAATTATCTACTTCTATCCTCTATAAACACTTTCCTTAATTTTATCAACACTCTTTCTATCTATTTTATATTTGATCCTTTTATTTTATGATTCTTTGGCCTTCTTCTTTTTCATTAAATATTGAATACTTGGTTGGGTTTACCCAAAGAAAGTATGCTAATGATGTTATTTAGATGATCAAAATATTTACACTTTTATGCTATATCATTTGATTGCTATCTTTACTTCATTATATGTAATGATATTATTTCATCTTGTATGACTCATGATATCCTCATAGGTACATGGATACAAGAAGAATACTACATTTTTATTACTTTTATATATATTCCATAATGTCTCTGATCTAGGAGCATCAAATGGTTAGGGAAATCTTGCATCACCCAAAAAAATTGTTTTCTTTATTTTCTTTAGTTGTTTTGAGTCCCATGATGGCACTTAGGGGGCATAAGACTATCAGACATAAAAAATAGCAAAAAATGAGCACTTACTCTTTTTAATAAGTCAACATAAATGGGATCATATGGACATTAAAATTTATCCCAAGGGGTAGAGCTTAAAAAATATTTCTAGTCACGAAAGAATCACCTCAATACCCTACACGGTTTGGGAGCAATTATAGTTTTTATCTTGAGAAATTTCTCCAATGCAGCTTCAAATTCAGATATAAAACTTTAGAGGCCCTGAAAGAGCTCAAAAAGTGGCCAAACCAACCTAGGGTCAATTCATGTGTTGTAGATCTCATCGAGAGCTTTCCAACGATATGCAATAATAAAAAATCTAGCACCTGGATCAAAATTTATGGCCTCGTGAAGTTGGTCCTCTAAAAAGTGAATTTCATAAAACTTTCTTCCTAGGCTAGAAATCAAACAGCAGGACTTTTGGTGCCCAAAAAAAAGGGAAATTTGTACTTTCTAGAAAATTCTTGGGCAGTTATTGGGTAAAATTAAAAGGGATATGAGGGAGTTGTAGAAGGTGGCTCCAATAGTGTAGATTTTGGGCTCCAAATAATATATTTTCATTTTTGAGTTGATTTTTGTTGTAATGAATCAAGCCCATGAGGCTATAGCATATAAGTTCTGAATCTATAATTTAATTATCTGAAAATAATTGAAAGTGGGTTATTTTTTTGTCTCACATCTTCTATGTTGGTGTCTATTGTTGTGATTTATGTGGTTTTGGGTGGCTTGGTTCCCTCCATCAAGTGGTATCGAAGCAGGAGTTCTTGAGCCTCTAATAGAGTGCCAAAAATGAGGCAATTGCGGAAAGACCTGTGAGTGTGGGTTGAGTTCAAGATGCCTCCAAGAATTAACCAATATGGTAGAGGTAGAGGCCGAGGTGGTGGAGGAAGAGATCCACCTAGAGATGAAATCAAATCCCTTAGAATGCAATTAGAAAACTTGCAAAAAGAGGTTCGAAGAAGAGATGTGCAACAAGACAAATATGACAGTGAAGTTGAAACAAAAGAGGAAATGGAAGAGGAAGAGCAAGATCAAATGGATCCTGGAGAAATAAGATTGTTGTGAGCAATCTCAAGCATTGGGAAGAGACCTAAAATGGAGTTTTAACTTTTAGTGGAATTATGAATCCTGAAGAATTGATCGATTGGGTGAATGACATGGAGGAATTTTTTGAGTTTGAGGAGATTGAAGATCCTCACAGGGTGAGGTTTGCAAATACAAAATTGAAAGGTCATGCCAATATATGGTGGAAAGAGGTCCAAATAGAAAGAGGAAGACAAGGGAAAGATAAAATTTCTAGATGGGACAAAATGGTGTCAAAATTGAAGAAACAATTTATTCTAGTCGATTATGAATTAGAGTTGCTCAAGAAGATGCAGAGTTTGAGGCAAGGAACAAGGACAGTGAAAGAATACATAGAGGAATTTCACAAGGCCCTAATTCAGACAAGACATTTTGAGGTGAATAAGGAGAAATTTTCTTGTTATGTTAATGGGTTCAAGCCAAGCATATAGGAAGAATTGGCACTGGTAAGAATGGCCACCATTGCGGATGCTTATTAATTTTCTCTAAAAGTTGAAGAACGATTGAACAAGAGGTTTGAGAACAAACAACAAGGTGGAGGCCATGGAGGAAAGACCAATGGACGGTCATATGGAGGTTGAAATGAAGATCAAAAGAAGGTTGAAGGCTCTAGTAGCAGCCAAAACCAAAAAGGAGGTAACACCTACTACCATTGTGATCAATATAATGGATACAAGAGATGAAGAGGGAGATCTGGATGAGGATCGGGAAGAGGAAGCTTTCATGGAACTTGTTTGTAGTGCGGAGAAGAAGGACATAGAGCCTATGAGTGTCCTCAAAATCAATCAAGGATAAATAGAAGATCTGAGGGTAATGCATGAGTTGCACATGTAGATGAAGATGTTGAGCCTTCACATTATAGGGAAGCAAAAAGAGGAGAGGTTCTTGTTACTAGAAGAGCCTTGCTAAATGAGGAGAAAGAACCAACTCAGAGGAAGAATTTGTTTCACATCATATGTGAGTGTGAAGGTAAGGTTTGTAATGTTATTATTGATTGAGGTAGTACTAATAACCTTGTTTCAGAAGAGATGGTTAGTAAGTTGCAGTTGGAGAGAGGAAGGCATCTAAATCCATATTGGATTGCTTCATTGCAAAAGGATCATAAAACTTTGGTAAATGAACAATTTCTGGTAAAGTTCAAGATTGGAAATTACCATGATGATGTATTGTGTGATATTATGACTATGGGTGCTTGTCACATGTTGTTACGTAGATCATGGAAGATTGATCGGGGAGAAGTACATGATGGAAATTCCAACACCTATTATTTGACAAAGGATTGAGTTCGTCATAAGTTGAAGTGCTTGAAAGAGGCAGAAGAAAGGGTATGCATTAATGCAAGAATTTATTTGCTTGATGGAAGAAATTTCCTAGAAGGTATGAAGCATGAGCATATGTGTTTTGCATTGATCCCTAGAGTTGATAAAGAAGATACTACTAAGGTACCTATAGAGGTTTCAAATTTTTTGAATGAGTTTTGTTGTGCAGTTTTGCACACACGCCCCACTAAAAGTAGGGACTCTCTTTTTGCTCTGGCTTTTGGTGTCTTTTGGCCCCTTAATTTTATTGATTTGGTTGCCTTTGGAGGTCCTTAGATGTTCATCTTGCTTGCCCAAGTGATTCCCCCAGGTTGCACTTTGAAAAAACTAAGTTTTGAGAAAAATCCAGGTTTTTACCCAAATCCGGGATTTTTGTCCGGATTTTCGGTTCTGCTCAAGGTCGGCTCGTGCAAAAATCTGAGTTTTTAAATCTGGGATTTTCGGGTCCGTCTGGATTTTCCCGATTTCCATGAAATGCGGATTTCTTCGGTTTTGGGTTTTGCCTGCGTCCGGGATTTTCCGGAGCCAGATTTTCTCAGTTTCTTGTTTTGGAATGTGCCAAAAGTCTGAAATTTTGTGTCCGGGATCCGGTCTACGGATTTTTGGATTTTGGTCTAGAGTCCCTTTGGCCCATTTTCTGGATTTTCCCCTTGGTCAGTTTCCCGAAATGGAAATTTTTCGTGATTTTTTCCAAAAATGGAAATTTTTTAAAATGATCCTGAAAATGAAAATTTCTTGAGATAAAAAAATTGAAAATAAAAATTTCCAAAAACAGAAAAAATTCTGAAAATGAAAAGTTTCCTTATAAAGATGTAAGTTTTTTTTAGAAAGGTCAAAATTTTATTCAAATTTAATTTGAACATGTGGGATATTAATGATGATATCTGTTTTTCAGGACTAAACAAATATTAAAAGGGGGACTTGCATATGGATTCGTGCCAAAAGAAAGAAATCTGGAAGCGTTCAATTTAAATTTTCAAAGTGGGACCTGCCTAAGAATCCGTGCCAAAACTGTCTACAGCTGGAGGACTTTTTGGAGGACACGTCAATCTGATCTTGCTGGAGATCATGGGCCGACATGGATAATATTCATGCACTTAATGCAAATCTTGTCCTATTTTGAAATTCTCCTTAGGCCGACCTGTTTTGGGGCCAGTCATTATTGTAAAATCTAATCAGGCCGACATGTTTGGGGTCTTCTATAAATGGCATTTTTGCCTCATTTGTAAAGAGAGATTTTAGGAGTTTGACTATGCCAGAATTTTGCTAAGTTAGAAGGTCAGAATTGGCAAGTAGTTTTCAGAATTAGTTGTAGGAGATGAGAGACTTGAAATTGTTATGTAATGCAATTGGATTGTTGATTTGGCAAACTTTGTATTTATTTTCAATAGTTTTTATGGTTTCTTATTCTTGATTCTCAGATGTTAGATGTTAGATTTCAGCTCTTTTACAATGATGGTGAAATGTTAATGATGTTGATCGATTTCCGGTCCATACTTTTAGCAATTTGCTGATTGTAGATTGCTGTGTAAAGTTAGTCTGGGCCTCACTTCTGTGCTAAGTTCAACTGTGAATGCTTGTTTACATTGCGCCAGCAGTTGGGTATGTGAATGAATGTTCAAAGTCTGAAAATCTTCAGATTTCCCCAAAAGATCGCACCATTTCTGTGTAGTTGCAGGTTTGTCCTTGATCAAGCAGAGATTGGTTTTATTGGGGATCTGTCCATTTGCAGCTTTCATCATTATTGTGATTGATCTTAGGAGTTAGAATAGAATAGAATCTCTCTAAACCCTTTTCTCTTTTGCTGTTTATTTTGAATCTGGATTAGTTTTAGGATTGAAAGCATCAACATATTGTTGCATCTGGTGAAAATTCACTTCCAGCATTGTTCATTTGTAAGGCCCCTTGTGATTACTAGCATTTTCACATATTATCTGAGTTGTTTATGCATTGTCATGACCTGACACCCGAGAGACCTTGGGATGATTTTCAGCAATTCATTGTTGAAGATTATCTTTCAAGAGAGATAGAATATCATTTTCTGTCTAAGTTGTTGTTGTGCAGAAAACACCATCAACAAGTTTCAAAGTATTATTTTTGATAACGTACCTAAAGGTTTGCCTCCTGTAAGAAATATTAGTCATCAGATGGACCTGATTCTTGGAGCTAGTTTTCCAAATAAGGCATGTCATTGTATGACTCTAGCATTGAGTGAAAATTTGAATAGACAATTGCAAGAGTTGTTGCAGAAGGGATTGATCAGAGAGAGTTTGAGTCCATGTGTAGTTGGTTGCAAAACTAGCACCAAAGAAGGATGGGGAATAGAGGATGTGTACAGATTCTAGAGCCATCAACAAGATCACCATCAAATATAGATTTCCCTTACCAAGAATGGATGGCATTATGGATTGTTTGAGTGGAGTTGAGTACTTCATGAAGATAGATTTGAAGAGTGGATATCACCAAATTCAAATTAGAAAAGGAGATGACTAGAAGACAGCCTTTACAACCAAGGAGGAATTGTACAAGTGGTTAGTCATGCCTTTTGGGCTAACCAATGCACCAAGCACATTTATGTAGTTTATGAATGAGGTATTGAAAGAATATTTAGGAAAATTTGTTATTGTTTATTTGGATGATATTTTGACTTTTAGTAAGACATTGGAGGAGCACTTCATACATATTCAAAGTGTTTTTGAGAAGCTAAAGGAGGAGAAGTTGTTGATTAATTTGAAGAAATGTAGTTTTGTGAAGAGAGAGTTGGTGTATCTAGGATTTTTTGTCTCAACAGAGGGTCTTAAAATGGATCCAAAGAAGGTGAGAGATCTCATTGAATGGCCTAATCCGAGGAGTGTTATAGAGGTAAGATCATTTCATGGTCTAGAAAGTTTTTATAGAAAGTTTATTAATAATTTAAGTAGTATTTGTGCACCTCTAATTGAAGCGATGAAAGGGGATAGAAAAGAGTTTAAGTGGACCACAGGAGAAGCCAAAAGTTTTGATATGTTGAAGAAGAAAGTTATAGAGCAACCTGTTTTGGCCCTTCCATATTTCAATAAGGTCTTTCAGGTAGACTATGATGCTAGTGGCATTGCCATAGGAGTTGTTTTGAGTCAAGAAGGTAAGCTTGTTGCCTATTTTAGTGAGAAGTTAAATGATGCTAAGAATAAATATTTTGTCTATGATCAAGAGTTTTATGCTATAGTTCAAGATTTGAAGAAATTCCAAAATAATTTGTTTTATATATTGATCACTAGGCTTTGCAGTATCTCAATAGTCAAGGAAAGTTGAATCAAAGGCACTTACAATGGGTTGAGTTTTTGTAGAGTTATAATTTTGTTTTGAAGTACAGGAGTGGAAGGTCAAATAGAGTTGCAGATGCCTTGAGTAGAAGGCAAAATTTGTTGATAGAAATGAATATAGAGGTTTTTGGGTTCAATGAACTCAAGAGTTTGTATTCTGAAGATCCAAACTTTGCAGAAGCTTGGGAAGCTTTTTTGGAACTTGTTACATTGGATAGGATGAAATGGTTGGATTTCTTAATCCAAGATGGGATGTTGTTTAGAGGAAGCCAATTATGTATTCCAGGGAGTTCTATGAGAGAGAATCTAATCAAGGAGAATCATAGTGGATGATTGGCTAGAAATTTTGGTCCAGATAAGACCATTTCTCTTGTTAGTGAGAATTATTATTGGCCACATTTAGAACAAGATATGAAGAATTTTGTACAAAGTTGTAGAGTATGTCAAATGGCGAAAGGAACAAGTCAAAATACTAGATTGTATCATCCATTACCTATACTTGGGAGGCCATGGGAGGATATTAGCATGGATTTTGTTCTTGACTTGCCAAGGACACATAGAGGACATGATTCTGTATTTGTGGTGGTGGATAGATTTTCAAAAATGGAACATTTCATTATGTGTCATAAGACTAGTGATGTTGTTCATGTTGCAGAGTTGTTTTTTTAGAAAGGTGGTGAGATACACGGCCTACCAAAGAGTATAGTTTTAGAAAGAGATACCAAATTTGTTGGTTATTTCTGGAGGACATTATGGAAGAAGTTGAAGACATATTTGAAGTTTAGTTCTACACACCATCAATAGACTGATGGAAAAATAGAGGTGGTGAATAGGAGTTTGGGTAACTTGCTAATATTCTTAGTAGGAGATAAGCATAAGGGATAGGATTTGATTATACCATAGGAAGAATTTGCTTATAATAATTTTTTCAATAGGTGCATTGGTAAATCATCATTGCAGATTTTGTATGGGAGTAGTTCAAGAACTTCTTTTGAACTAAGAAAGATGGATAAGGGGGAGAAGATTAGTGTTGAGGAAAAATATTTTGTTGAGCACCTGAAGAATTTGCACGAAGAGGTGATGAAACATATCAATAATATGAACTAACAATATAAGGCTCGGATAGATAAGAAAAGGAGGTATAAGGAGTTCCAAGAAGGAGATGAGGTCATGGTTCTTTTGCAAAAGGAAAAGGTTTCCAGTTGCTACACACAACAAGTTAAAGATGAAGAAGTTTGGACCATGCAAGATCCTGAAGAAGCATGATTCAAGAAATGCTTATGAGGTAGAGTTTCTTAGTGGAATAAACATTTCTCCTATGTTCAACATTGCTAATTTGACAAAGTATCATGAAGGTGATATAAAGGAGGGGTTGATAAAAGAATAGTGGAAAATTATAGCACCTACTTTAGAGAAGGAAGAGATAAAAGAAATCTTGGATAACCGTGTGGGTAGAAGCACAAGAAACAAACAATATGTAGAGTACTTGGTAAAATGGGGAGGAAGGCTTGCTGAAGATTCATCATCGTTATCTGAGGCTGATGTTAACCATCTTGGTTTCCTTCTAACTCCTGAGAAGTGACAAGGTCACTTTTCAAATTACCCTAGGTGTTTGATGCAGGAGCATCCAGTGTTGTAGGGAAATCTTGCATCACCCCCAAAAAAAAAATCTTTATTTTATTTAGTTATTTTGAGTCCCATGATGGCACTTAGGGGGTATAATATTGTCAAGCATCAAAAATAGCGAAAAACCAACACTTACTATTTTTAGTAAGTCAGCCTAAATGGGTCCATATGGATGTGAAAATTTACCCCAAGGGGCAGAGTTGAAAAACATTTCCGGTCATGAAAGAATCACCTCAATGCCTGTTGATGGTGTTTTCTGCATAGCAACAACTCAGAAAGAATGCAATATTCTATCTCTCTTGAAAGGTAATTTTCAACAAGTTACTAAAAATCACCCCAAGGTCTCTCGGGTATCAGGTCATGACAATGCATAAACAACTCAGATAATATGTGAAATGTTGGTAATCACAATTGGACCTTACTACAAGAAGATTGTATCATTCCGATTTATCAGATCTTGCAATATGATGATCTTAAATCCTAAATATAACCAAATAATAAAGAAATGGCAAAAGATGAGAGTGCAAGAGAAGTAATGAAACCTAAACTATTTCTAATATGAACCATGCAAATGACAAATATCAGGAATGGACCAATTTTGAATAACCAATTCTTGCTTAACCCACAGTGCAATATCACAAGAATGGTAAAATCTTCTAAGGTATATAGATTTTCAAATCATAGACATTTATCCACAATCGAACTAAGCACAAAACAGATATATGGTCCAGGTTGACTTCACCAGCCTACTACAATCAGATAGTTACTAGGAGTGTAGACCAGAGATTGCTACAAACATTCCAAATATGAAATCATGAACATCATTCACCAGACTAATCCAACTCTAAACACTAAACCCTAAATCTTTAAGCAATTTGAAAGATGAAACAACAGGAACCATGCAAGATAAACTAACACAAGAGATTTCACCAGGAAAACCACAATGCCTTCAATTGTATTAGATCACCACAATGCTGCAACAATTCCACTATTCTGTTACAATATTTTCTTCAAGAAACTGACTACTATCCCTACTACAAAATGCTCTAGCTCTTTTCTGATTTAGCTTGTCTCTATTATCTTTCTAGCTCTCCCTTACAATGAGGCAAGAATGCCCTTTATAGAAAATTCTTAAAACATGTCGGCCTAGCCAAACATTTACAAAAAATAATAGCCAAAACAAGTCAGCCTTAGGAATTTCAAAATAAGGCACACATTAAATGCCGATACATCATCAAGGTCAGCCTAGACACATTCCCCAATGTAGCCTGGATCAATACATGCCCTATAATAATAGAGAAGCACAAATCTTCAAAATGGGCATTAAATACCACTTCTCTTATCCTTATTCTGATCCTGAACCTTCAAAAATAATTTATCCAGCTCAGCGACAGGTGGCAAGGCAAAATATTGAGCCAACATTCAATCGCGTCAATCTCCTCTTTTGACTGTTTAACAACTTTATTCCAATCATCCTTGTGCACCTGGTACTTATCCACCACAGCCAAGTAGGTTGCTGCATCATCTAGCTGGTGCCCCGTTATAACATTTTCAAAATCTAGAGCATAAACATCATGCCACCATTCTCTTAATTGTTCTAGGCTTAGATACTTAGGAGCAATCTTCCTCCTGCCAGTCATTATCTCAAAAAATGCAATACACCCTTCATAGACTCCAGTCAGATCACCATCTATCTACTTCTTTCGTTTATGGATCTTTCTGATGGCCTTTTTCTGAATCTGCAAAGCCTCGAACCATTCCCAAGGCTCATTTAGTCTGGACGAGGGTAGGATTTCATCTACAACCAACTGATCTTTACCATATTCTATAATCACTTTAGATTTCTGCAATAGAAGGTCGATATCTTCCTTGTCTTGAGATAGGACATGCTCTAATAAGTCCTTGGCTCTTACTGCATCCTTTCCAGTCGAAAGGATTTCCTTTATTGCATCATCTCCTTTCACTTGCACATCCTTCAACCAATCCATTGCAGTTTGGGTAGAAGCCTTCATCCTTTCAAGTTTAGAAATAGTTTCCTTGGGCAAGAAACCAGCCGCATCAGAAGAAGATGGGTGGAGAGATTGCAGAGGCTTCATCACATCTTCTAGACATTTCTTAAGCCTTTCATTTTCCCTTTTAAGCTCATGTTTGGACTGTGTCTCTTTCCTCAGTCTTCCTATTATTACTGCACTGGACCCTTCATATTCTTCAATATCCTACTCTATAGAAGCTGGTCCAAGATTAATGGTTTGTACATTGTAATCTTTTCCAGTGACTTCTTCTTTGCTCTTATCAGCAGCTGGGGTGGCAATATGGATAACCCTGTTATTTACTTCATCTCTTTCTATCCTCGAAACTACCTTAGCCATCTTTTTCTTTTTACCTTTACCAATCTTGGTCATCATCTCATCCCAATCAAGAGGGGTGTCTTCAATAATGACTTGTTTCTTCCTTGTTATCTCTTTTTCCAACCAATCCGGGACAACAGGATCCACCTGGATTTCTTCTATTTTGACCTCTTCATGTTTTTCTGATGTTTCATCATTCTCTTTCTCAGGAGACCGGTCACCCTGGTCACCCAATTTAGTCTCTTCTTCTTGCAAAGGCGATGGGGCTTTAACCGGGGCATCCTCCTTCTCAGGTGATCCGTTGCCTTTGCTACTTACTAGAGAATCCTCATATTGCACTAGTGGAGAAGGGTGCCCTTCTACATCTTCAACTTCAAGCTCAACTGCCGCACCAAAGAGTTCTCCTTCCTTGAACGGTTCTGCCTCTCCACTGGTCTCATGTTCCTCAGCGGTCTCCTGCTCAGGTACACTTGGTGAAGGGGAAACAGTCTTTGGTTGTTCCATGGTGGAAGTCGCTAGGAGAGGACTTTTTTTTTGTTGGGTCTCCTTAGGAGATGGTGTCCTTGAATTCCTTGAATAAACCTTAGTTTTTTCTCTTGAACTCTCCACCTCAACAACTAAAGGGTTTGTCTCATTCTTGGTAGTCCCTTGATCTTTCCTCTTTGAAACTCTAGTTGTCCTTACCTTTTTAGGCTTTGGAGGAATATTTTCTTTTCTGCCTTCTCAAGTTCCTCCTCTTCTGTGGACTTACCAATTCTCAAGGTTCTGCTTCTTTTCTTCCCCTTTGGCTTCCTTTTCTACTCAGGCTCATCTTCCTTTGTGCCTCTGACTTTAATTTTGAAAGGTGAGCCCACTTTGGTTTTCCTTTTAGAATCATCTTCCCCAGATTCTTCTGAGGTGGACAGGGGATCCAGATTTCCCATTAAATTGAAGGTACAAGGTACCTTTTCTCTTTCCAACTCCCAAACCTTATGTTTCAACCATGAAGTAGTAAATCTCATGACAGGGGCCATTAGGTCTTCCAACTCAGTTACCTCATCATCAGCCCAATTTATTTCTCCAATTGATCTGTCCTTGATAGATTCATATGCATGATCTTGCACCAGATTCCCATCATCTTCTAACTGGTCAGGGATCAACTTGACATTGTATTGCCTAATCACATCAACCAGAAGCCTAGAGTACCTTTTCTTCCTTGCCTCAAAATTGTCTTTGATATTTTCCCAATAATCCTCTAGGTCATCCTTGTGATGGTATTCTTTGGTGGCCTTTTCTGGGCTTCTCCAGTGATATGAAAGTTTGTCCTCTTGGAGTGGAAGGAGAAACCATAAGCAGCCAATTCATCCCCTGTTGCATGCGCCAATTGGATGGAAGGGCATACCTCAACTATACCAATATTCAAAGGGAACTCACCTCCAAACCCTGTCTTATGCTTTTCCTTTTTAACAATAGCATCAAAGTCACATATCTATCCTATAACCTCCAATAGCACAATGTGATCAGTAGGATATCTGGGCAACCTGTATGGAGTAGTTTGACATCCATCAATTATGATGTAGGAGAAGGTGGGAAACTGAATGAACCAAGCTCCATATTTCTTTATCAACTCCTTTGCTCCATCGGACAATCTCACGTGCTCCTCATTTTGAAGTAGCCTAGTGATATGCATTGTGAATGCATTGTTTGCTCTTCTGTATTCCTGATGTCCTAAGTGCAATTCAAGATATATATCATAAACTATATCTTGTCCAAATGTTCCCTTTGGATTCAAACCCCTGTATGGGTAGAATCTAGCCAACACATACATTACATAGGAAGACATGGTGAACTTCTTTGTTTCTATGACATCTCTTAGCTGTTTATCAATCACAACACTGATGAGTCCTGCCCAGTGGTAATTAGTACCTTGTTCAATTTTGTTTATCACATGGACCATCCAATTTTCCAACACTCCAACACTCTTCAAACCTGCCACTCTGCTAAAAAATGTGATCGCCTCATATATGTCCGATCTGAATTTGACTCTATGTAATTGCTTGGGAAGTTTGGAAAAGTGAGACTTTGGTTTCTCCAACCAGGAATTAATCATTTGCTGGGCCTTGGTGGGCTCATTCTCATAGTAAGTTTTGGCTAAATCCATGTTCAAGGCACACACAGATGACAAATTTGGCATGTCAAAAGCTTGGGCAATAGAAACGGGATTGAAATTTTCCAAGACTCTCCCCTCGGTGCTAATGACCCTCTGTGTGTCAAAGTCGTATTGCCATGCACATTCTAGTATCAATTCATAACACTTGATTACAGGAGGAAACCCTACCACATGAACTAGTCCAGAGTTCATCATTCCTTTTCCCAGGACTGATAGATCCTTCTGAGCTGTCCTTTCTTTGAATTCATCATATCTCCACACTCCAACATTGGTGTCCAAGACATCAGACCACACAGAAAATATTTTGCTGTCAAGCAGTTGACTCTTGGTATCTAATCTCAACCTTTCTGCCTCTGAAATGGAAGACCCTTCCATATCACCTTTAGACTTTCCTGCAGCAGCTTTGCTTGACTCAACCTGCACTAACAAAGGGAACATCATGAGCACCCAATTATCATATATATTCCAACCATAGGGTTAGCATAAAACCATATAAAGCAACTGAAATCCATCATTAATCATCAATCCTTGAAAATCCAGAAAAAATGTTACAATCTGGGAAAATGAAGTAAACTAGGAAAATCCCGTCAGGGCAGAATTCAGAGAAATCTGACCTAGACGAATTCCTGCTGTCGAGACATCATTCACCAAATAAGTCATTAGTATGAACAAAAGTTATATAATTATCATGAAATTCATCCATTAGCAGCAAGAAATCCCCATTTAACACCTTACTCCATTAGCCCTAACATCGAAAGATCGAAAAGAATGAAACCATGCAGGAAACCGAAAAAGTATGAACAGGCTGGATTTCTGTGGACAACTTGAAACTCTGGAATTCATTGTACTCCATGGACTTTGCCGAAACCGGGAAAATTCGGGTGCACAAAAATTCTGCGGACACCTCGGAAACCCGATGAATGTTAATGCACGAGCAATTCATCAGATGATTACTCAAGCCTCCCTATTTGGATTCTAATGGTCTCAAAATTGATGCCAATAAGAAAAATTTCAAATGCACATGAATTCAAATTTCCAAAACCCTCAAATGACTAATTTTTGTGGTGAAACAATGATGCCCTAAATTTGACGACTAGTCCTCCACCATGAAAACTAGGATAAGCTTAGGGTTAGAAATACTATCCTTAAAATGATCAGGCTAAGGTACACCGAGACTTCTCAAGGCATGAGCAGGTTTAATCTAAGCATCGGATATGAGAATCATGACAGATCAACTGTTCCTAGCAATTCTGAGTAAAACAGCAAAAACCCCAACCTCACAAAATATAGCAAATTTCACGCCCAAAAGACAAGGTTCTACCCAGAACGCCCATCCATAATGATCTTATCCGACATTCATTTGGTAAACAAAGTCATGCATAGTGCGGGTGATGAAACCTTGTGAAGAGTTAAGTCAAACCCTAGCTCTTATAAATACGAAATCATGAGCAAGTAGAGGCCGACCCGAAATAATTACCAATCGACTCAAAAGATACAATCAACGTGGAAACAAAAAGGAGGGGCAAGCAACGACTCACCATGGATCGATCTGGATGAAGCTTAGACTTGAGGAGGCATCTTCAAAACAAGTGTGCCCTAGTATTGAAAATCCTGACACCAGCGCCCAGACAATCCACACGCAAGCAGCTCGAAATCAATAATCAAAGCTCGAATGGAGAATGAACTCAGACGTCAGAGCGGATGCAAGTGAATAACGAAATCAAAATGATGCCCAAAGGGCCTTAAATCCATCCACACTCGCGCTTGAGCAAAGGTACTTCGAGCATTAATGAGCGACAAGACATGTCAAGGAAATCCGAAAACTCGAGCCTAAAACAGAATTCTGAAAAAGACCAAGCCAAACGGACAATCTGGATGAACATGAACTCCGCGGATATGGCAGAAACTGGGGTTTTAACGAAATTCAGGAAAATTCGCTCATGCCGAAAAATCTTGGATTCAAGCAAAAACCTGGATCTCAAAAAATTAAGCTATAAACAGACAACGAACCAGGACCCTAGAAAATCCGCCAGAGCTGGAAAATCTCGGATCCAGGTCAAAATATGGACTTCAACTGAAACCCAAGTTTAACCAATTCAAGCCTCAAGGCAAGACCAAAGCTAGTAAGACCAACATCTCAAGACCTTAAAAAGACAAATCTCATAAAAACCAAAGGTCCAAGACATCATGAAAAGAGGGTCCCTACTCCAAGTGAGGCGTGTGTGCAAAATTGCACAACAAATGGTGACTCTGCTGGGAAATGCTCTTGAGCATTTCAATGACAAACTAGAATCAAGAACCCAAAATCTCTGGTTTCAACTTACCTATCCTGTCACCATCTAAGGTTAAATCGAAGATCCCCCGAGTCACACAAACTTTCCTACACCAGGGTCAAAGTGTGTGCATATGCATTCATTACACTCTTTTGGCTACAACAGGAACAAAACTTGTTATGGACAGGCTACATAAAGATTCATACTCTAAAAGTAACCTGGATAGAGTCTCACTGCCAGTCAGGCGTCCATAGCCCCGACGAGGTTATCGCTGTGATTCTCCTAAACATAGCTCTACTGCCGGCTAGGCGTCTATAGCCCCGGTAGAGATATTTAGATTCCCCTAATGAGTTGAATCCAAGCCTTTTCTTTTTTTTTTATACTGCTTGTCTTTTCACTGCTTTTACTTCAACCTGTGAACAATGAAGTTCACACTCAGGGATGAGAACCACAGTGGCACTAGAGCAGAAAAAGGATTTTTCACCTATTCAAACCTCATAAAGACCTTCTGCAACTTTAGGTATCTTTAATATTTGAAGTATGAAACCCTAATGTATTCCTGCTCAATCTGACTGGAAGACCCTTTGTCTTAGCACAAGGATAAGTGACATTGGGTGGAGAATTAGTACCAAGACATTCTGGAAAGGTGATTGAAGTTTGTAAGGGAAATACTAAGAACACCACACCTACTTTGTCACCACTGTTATACAAATGCAACAAGAAACCTCGAGAAAGAGAAGGAACCAAGAGCGAAAGCAACACAAACCCAAAACAAAACAAACCAAAGAAAACCTAATCTAACCAAACAAACCAAGAAAAGCAACCTAGACTAACTATATACAAAGCAAGGAGCTGAAAACAACTCAGGATTGGAAATAATCTTTCAAATACTGCCCATTGACAGGCAGTGGAATATCTTCTCCTGTGAGAGTCTTTAGACGGAAGGCATTAGCTCCAAGTTTTTTAGCAATCTGATATGGACCAAGCCACAGTTTATCGAACTTCCCATGGTCCCCTTTTCGATTATGTGGTTTATCCCAATATAGGACAAGGTCAGAAATCCTAAAGGCTTTGACCTTGGCCCTTCTGTTGAACCACCTCTTAACTACCCCCTGATGTTTGGCAAAATTCTCAAGGGCATTATCTTGTTTTTCCTCAAGGTGCAATAGTTCTATCAACCTAGCCTCCCTTCTATCCCCCTCATCATAAAAATCATAATGAATTTCAAGGTTGGGATCTTGAGTTGAATAGGGAATACTAGCTCCAGACCACATACTAAGTGATAGGGGGATGTTCCAATGGATGACTTAAGTCTTGTACGATCTGCCCAGAGGGCAAACTGAAGCTGGGTATGCCAGTCTTTTGGGTTCCTTTCTAATAGCTTATGGATGACAGTCAATAATTTCTTATTAGAGGACTCTGCTAAGCCATTACCCTGGGTATAATAATTAGACACAAATTTTACAATAATGCCATGATCAAAAGCCCAATTTGAAAATTTTAAAGATGTGAAAGTAGGACCATTATCACAGACAACGGCAATAGGGCATCTAAATCGATTAAGAATAGCAAATTCCAGAAAATCAATCACTACCTCAGATATACACTGCCTACAAGCAAAAGCCTCAGTCGATCTTGTGAAATAATCAGTAATAGTAAGAATGTACTTGTGTCCTGTAGAAGATGGTGGGTTGATAGGGCCTATAAAATCCATACCCCATTGGGCAAAAGGCCTTACCTCAGTGACCGATTGGAGTAGAAGTGCCGCATACCTTTCCCTTGTTGCTACAATCTGGCAGGTGTGGCAAGTCCTAACATGATGGTGAACGTCTTTGAACAATGTGGGCCAATAGTACCCTACCCTCAAAATCTAATTTGTTGTAGCAATTGCAGAGCCATGGCCAGTGCCATACTTTTTGTGAAATTCATTTATCACCCTTTCAGCTTCCTGTTTCCCAAGACACCTCAAATAAATGCCTTCATGATTTTTCTTGTACAGAATGACTCCCTTTAGCATAAAACCATCATTCTTCAATCACATAGCCCTTCTCTGAACAACATTAAGATGACCTGGAGATCGTTGGTTCAGCAGGTAATAAACCATGTCATCATACCAACCATCTGGGGAAACTTCCTCAATGTTATAATTCTGGATAGTTAGTTCAGGGCCCATCTCAGCCATAGTCTGAGTAAGTCCTTGTCCTCTTACCAATTTCATAGGTTGGATTTCAATATCGTACTCTTGTAGCATTATCACCCACTTAGCTCTACGCTCTCCTAACTCATTCTGCATCAAAAGTAACTTGACTGCAGGATCTGGGACAATTGCATAGACTTTGTTCCTAAGGATATAATGCTTGAATTTCTTTACTACTCTAACCAAAGCGTATGCCTATTTTTCTACACTTGGATATTTCAACTCAGCATCTTTTAATGGTGCACTCATAAAAGCAATGGGATGCTCACTTCCCTCATCAGACTTTTGAGTCAACATTCCTGCATATGAATGATCCGAAGCAAATGAATAGATGTGAAAGGGTTTACTGTAATTAAGACTTACCAATACTGGGGCATCAGCAATGGCTCTTTTGATTTCTGCAAATGCCTCCTTTGCTTCTGTAGTCCATTCGATCTTAGCATCTTACTTCAACATAGCATTTAATGGCTTCACTATTTCAGCAAATCCAGTAATGAATTTTCTGACGAAATTAATCTTGCCAAAGAAAGAATTCATCTCTTTTTTGCTAGCAGGTAGCTGAATCTTCAGTATGGCTTCCACCCTTTCTGGATCAATAGCAATTCCTTTTTTCAGATATAACATGCCCTAGTAACTTTCCTTCTGTCGCTCCGAAAATACACTTTTTAGGATTCAGGGATATGCCGAACTCCCTGCACTTTTGAAACACTTTACGTAAGTCAAAGATGTGATCCCCTCTGTTTTTGGAAAAGACGGTCAGATCATCCATATAAATAATAATGCATTTTCCTATGATATCCTTGAAGGCAATATCCATAGCCCTTTGAAATGTAGCCCTTGCATTAATGAGTCCAAAAGGCATCCTCCTGTAGGCAAAAGTATCCCATTTAGTTGTAAAAGTAGTCTTGTGCCTATCCTCATACTGGACCATTACTTGGTTGTACCCTGAATAACCATCCAGGAATGACATCATCTGAGATCCATTAACCACTTGAAGTACTTCATCCAATGAAGGGACTGGATAGTTGTCTTTTTCTGATGATCTATTTAAATTCCTGAAATCAACGCAAAGTCTAATTTCTCCGTTCTTTTTCCTTACCGGAACCAGGTTCACCACCCATGTTGAATGCCTAACAGGGAATATAATTCTAGCAGACAGTAACTTTTGAACTTCTTTCTGTATAAATGGCTCCAGCAATGCATTGATAGGTCTTTGTCTCTGTCTGAAAGGTTTAGCGCCTGACTTCAGGGGTATAGTATGAGTTATGATTGATGTATCATAAGTTTTCAAGTCCTCATAACCCCAAGCTACTATATCTGGAAAGCTATGCAAGGCTTCAATTATTCATTGTCTTTCTTCTGGAGTGCATACTTTGCCAATGAAAATGTTCTTAGCATTGTCCTCAATTCCCAAGTTGTAAGTGTCACATTGTCCACTAATAGATTCTTTCTTTGACTCTTGTTCCTGATCTCTGATCTTATCCATATCAAAAATTCGTTCAAACTGTACTATTCCCCTTGGAATAGTATTAGACTTCAGATTCATCACTCCCTCCAAATCCAGTTCTGCTTCCTGGAGTTATATTTCATCAATGATATGAGAAGCAAAAACATCTATATTTGTCATCTTCAAATACCTGAAAGTTAGTAACATTGTCGGGAACTGATGGCACAGGGGTCAACTCTACAATAAAATTTTTCAATCCTGACAAAGATAAAGGCTGCAAAGTACTTGCTGCTTGGACCAGAGAATCAACAGTTTGATTCCTCTGCCGTGGTATTAATTTAATATTGAAGGCATCAAATCCCTCAATGAGATCTCATACTTTATGCCTATAATTAGTCATTCTCCTATCATAGCATGAATATTGTCTCCTTGCTTAATTACTAAATCAGAATCACCAAAAACTTGTAGAATCTTAACTTTTTTCTTGAGTGCCATGAGAAGTCCATGAATTAACACTTCATACTCTGCTACATTATTTGTATAGTGAAACTGAAGTCTATGGGCTGCAAAGAAATTTTTACCTCTTGGATTGATTAGTTCGAACCCAACCCAGCTCCATGCTTGGATTTGGATCCATCAAATCTGAGAGTCCAGCATTCAGCAGTTGCAGTCTTCTTCATCACGTCTTTCAACCCTTTACTGTCGGACGGTTCCTCGGACAGCGTAGGTTTCTTTCTTTGATATCCTTCTATTTTAACAGCCTAGGTTGGATTTAGGAATTTATGTACTCATTCGACTGCTGTCTAGCATAAACAACACTCCAACTCTGAATGGGAAGCATTATGAACTCTACACCAGTTTGGTAAGAGCAATTCCTCAAAACTTTTCCTTCTACCTAGGGGAATTTGATTTTCAACACACTGCTTGATGAATTCCTGGAAGCTATTTAATAGGCTAATCTGATTATTTTCGGGTTCTTCCTCTTCTTTAATGGATTCTGTCAGGACAATAGTATTGCTAGAATCCGCCTCTGCACTAGCAGACATCATATGTAGCATTAATACCTCCTCTGAGTCTGACTTCTCATACTGAGTTGACAGCATATAGTTTCCCATGCCTACTTCCAATATCAGAACTTTATTTGAAGTATTTTGGTACTCCGTAATCATGTATTTCATCCTTGGTTCTCTCTCAATTTGAATATGATTTGGTACCCCTTTCCAGGGGAGCCACATATGAGAGTGATCAGTAGAGACATATCCGTTTAAGGCTTTAGTAAAATCTATTCCTAGAATTAAGCCATATGCATCGGGGATATCCGCTACCTGAATATTAATGACCTGTTGAATTCTTGGGTCAGAAGCTACCTACATGTGAATCATGTTTAATTCTCCCACCACATTTACTTCAGTTCTATCTAGCTGGGTTACCTTCTTCTGGGAGTCAGTAGGTGTAATCCCTAGAGCTCTACATACTCCAAATGGCATCACATTAGTAGAAGCACCAGAATCCAGTAAGCAATTATGTAGATTCTTACCAAATATGCACACAAAAATCAGAAATGGTGGGGTCTCTGTCTTCCCTTGAAACAAAGTTGCCTGAGTATCTACCTGGGCCAGTTGAGTTTTATCCTTTTCCTTTCTTTTATCTCCAGGGGGCAAGTTATCCCGACTGTGGGCCTGGTTTTGTATCTTCACCGGCTGAGAACAAGAAATCTTGCTGACACCCTCACTAGGAGATTTATCCAGGGACATTGGGTGTGCATCATAAGTACCTAAAACTGCCTTCCGAATTACAGAGAACCTCAATAACTCAAATGTTGAAATATTTACCTTTAATTTTTTAAAATCTTTAGCAATATACGAAGCCATTTTCTCCTCACTCATATCCGTGGGGACTTCCTTAGAAGGTTCCTCCACCTTATTTCTACTTGCTTGAACAGCCTTTTCCTTCTGCGGGTCAGTTTGCGCTTGTCTTTCCTTCAAAAGGTACTACCTAGAAACATGTGGAAAAAATGGATTATTACTAGCATTAGGATCTGGAGGGATGTTAAAATTATGAGGAGGAATAGAGGTGGTGAAAGGTCCCCTAGCTTGAGGGCGCCTATGGGGCATATCTCTTAAATCATATCCTTTACCCTGCCTCTGGAACATTTGTACTTCTTCAACATAAGCTTCTTCGCTATCAAAGGGGCCATTGTCAATCGTTGCTTCTTCATTAAATAACTGAGCTACCTCATCCCCATTGCAGATTTGATCTATTTTATCTTCCTGGGAATTAGATTCTTCTTTTAAAATATTTTCTTCACTTGCTGGGAAGGGGGCGTGGTTTAGTACTAGCACAGGAGAATCATAAGGGGTGGAGGGAACAATCTCCTATCCATTTGCGTTATTCTCCACCTCATACTGGAAAATGGAGGCTACAGTTTGGAACTCTGGACATTCTAACTCTGAATGCTGGCTTGTCTTATGGAGCCTACACCATCCTGATAGGGCAGCCTCAGCCAGATATACACCACTGAGAGGCTTGTCTTGACTGACTGGCTGATTCGCAGCTTGGTTGACAGGTTGATCCAAGGGAGTAGGAATTCCTCCATTATTAGGTCTTGTATTCCATGTTCTGCTCTGTCCCTGTGATTGCCTCTTATCAAATCTTGATCCACTACCTTTTCCTCTATCAAAATTTTGTCTCCTATCATTGTTGTATCCCCTATCATTGTTGTAACCCCTATCCTGATTATATCCTCTGTCATTGTGGAATTCTCTCTCATTACGCTATCCTCTGTCAAAATTCTGCCCTTGTGGAAATTCTCTGTTCTGATTGGATTGTGTATTCTTTTGAGCAGCTTGTAATTGGCTATTTTGATTCCTGAGGTAAGTCACCTCTAGGTTCAACTTCTTTATCTGTTCAACCATTTTGTCAATCCTATCCTTATTTGGATCTCCATAAGGGGTTTGGCCTGGGTTACTCCGAGGAGGAACAGGCATTGTAGCAGATCCTATAAACTAATGCAACACTTCAAAATTCTGCAAATAGGTAGGGAAACCGGTTAGCTACTACTGATACAGGGGTTGGTTAACTTGCTGCTGGGGAAAATTCATCATAGGAGAGACCTGACTCATGGGGGGACCAGGATGTGACACTAAAGGTAATTGAGGTACTGGATTCATGATTGGAGTATGATTGGTAAGTGCCTGATTTACTGCCTGAACCTGATTGGGATGTGCAACTGGTCCTAAAGAAGGCAATGGTCCAGTCACATGTTGCCTTAGATCTGTGCTAAGCTTAACAGCTTATGTATAGGCATCGGTTAGGTTAGCTGAAGGGTTTGGTATCCACTTCAGAAAGGTGGCCATAAGGCTATCCAATGCTTCGTAATAGACTCCTAGAGTTGTATTATTGTCTAAAACATAAAGGTCTTGAAGTCTGGTATACGCTTGGTGAAACCTATTATTGAAACTAGATATTGGTTCATTAACCTCTCTCTTGACTCTAGTGAATTGCATATACAATTCATTGGCACTGATGGGTATTCTGAACTTCTGTAAAAAGGCAGTTTCAAGATCATTCCAGTTAAGAATTGAGCTAGAAGGGAGGTGATTGTACCAGTAAAAGGCCTCTTCCCTTAGTGAATAAGGGAACAACCTACAGGCAACATCCTCATGAACAATCCCTCTATCCTTGAGATAGGTTTGGAAGATCCTTATATGCTCTTCTGCGGTCCTGTTTGGGTCATTAACATAGAATTTTGAACAAAAGTGCTCAGGTTTTTTGGGCATAACATTGTAGGTGTTAAAAAACAAGGGAGATGGATTATTCACAAGGAAAACCATGGGAAAAAGTGGGGGTGGTGGTTGTGGTTGATTAATGATAGGCTGGGGTTGCTGAATGGGAATTACCTCAGGGATGGGCATGGCCTCGACTTCAAGGAGTGAAGATGCAGATGACACAGGTGAAGGAATGGGTGATGATGATTCTCCCCTTTCTCGAGTCCTTCTTGACCTAGTGGGGAACTGTAACTCCTGTAAATCTTCTTCTCCTGGAGTGGATATGGTGTTCCTCCTATATCTCTTAGGAGAGATGGCATTCAAGAAATGATCTAGTGTGCTCATTCAGGCCCTCCTTCTAGCGCCAATCTGTTGATGATGTTTTCTGCACACAACAACTCAGACAGAATGCAATATTCTATCTCTCTTGAAAGGTAATTTTCAATGACAAGTTACTAAAAATCACCCCAAGGTCTCTCGGGTGTCAGGTCATGACAATGCATAAACAACTCAGATAATATATGAAATGTTGGTAATCACAATTGGACCTTACTACAAGCAGACTGTATCATTCTGATTTATCAGATCTTGCAATATGATGATCTTAAATCCTAAATCTAACCGAATAATAAATAAATGGCAAAAGATGAGAGTGCAAGAGAAGTAATGAAACCTAAACTATTTCTAAGATGAACCATGCAAATGACAAATATCAGGAATGGACCAATCTTGAATAACCAATTCTTGCTTAACCCACAGTGCAATATCACAAGAATGGTGCAATCTTCTAAGGTATATATATTTTCAAATCATAGACATTTATCCACAATCGAACTAAGCACAAAACAAATATATGGTCCAAGTTGACTTCACTAGCCTACTACAATCAGATAGTTACTAGGAGTGTAGACCAGAGATTGCTACAAACATTCCAAATATGAAATCATGAACATCATTCACCAGACTAATCCAACTCTAAACACTAAACCCTAAATCTTTAAGTAATTTGAAAGATGAAACAACAGGAACCATGCAAGATAAACTAACACAAGACATTTCACCAGGAAAACCACAATGCCTTCAATTGTATTAGATCACCACAATGCTGCAACAATTCCACTGTTCTGTTACAATATTTTCTTCAAGAAACTGACTACTATCCCTACTACAAAATTCTCTAGCTCTTTTTTGATTTAGCTTGTCTCTATTATCTTTCTAGCTCTCCCTTACAATGAGGCAAGAATGCCCTTTATAGCAAATTCTTAAAACATGTCAGCCTAGCCAAACATTTACAAAAAAAAATAGCCAAAACAAGTCGGCCTTAGGAATTTCAAAATAATGCACACATTAAATGCTGATACATAATCAAGGTCGACCTAGACACATTCCCCAATTAGCCCGGATCAATACATGCCCTATAATAATAGGGAAGCACAAATCTTCAAAATGGGCATTAACTACCACTTCCCTTATCCTTATTCTGATCTTGAACCTTCAAAAATAATTTATCCAGCTCAGCAACAAGTGGCAAAGGAAAAATCTTGAGCCGACATTCAATAGTGCCAATCTCCTCTTTTGAATGTTTAACAACTTTATTCCAATCATCCTTGTGCACCTGGTACTTATCCACCACAGCCAAGTAGGTTGTTGCATCATCTAGGTGGTGCCCCGTTATAACATTTTCAAAATCTGGAGCATAAACATCATGCCACCATTCTCTTAATTGTTCTAGGCTCAAATACTTAGGAGCAATCTTCCTCCTGCCAGTCATTATGTCAAAAAATGCAATACACCCGTCATAGACTCTAGTCAGATCACCATCTATCTGCTTCTTTCGTTTATGGATCTTTCTGATGGCCTTTTGTCGAATCTGCAAAGCCTCGAACCATTCCCAAGGCTCATTTAGTCTAGACGAGGGTAGGATTCTTTCACAGCCAACTGATCTTTACCATATTCTATAATCACTTTAGATTTCTGCAATAGAAGGTTGATATCTTCCTTGTCTTGAGATAGGACATGCTCTAATAAGTCCTTGGCTCTTACTGCATCATTTCCAGTCGAAAGGATTTCCTTTATTGCATCATATCCTTTCACTTGCACATCCTTCAACCAATCGATTGTAGTTTGGGTAGAAGCCTTCATCCTTTCAAGTTCAGAAATAGTTTCCTTGGGTAAGAAACCAACCGCAACAGAAGAAGATGGGTGGAGAGATTACAGAGGCTTCATCACATCTTCTAGACATTTCTTAAGCCTTTCATTTTCCCTTTTAAGCTCATGTTTGGACTGTGTCTCTTTCCTCAGTCTTCCTATTATTACTACATTGGACCCTTCATATTCTTCAATATCCTGCTCTACAGAAGCTGGTCCAAGATTAATGGTTTGTACATTGTAATATTTTCCAGTGACTTCTTCTTTGCTCTTATCACCAGTTGGGGTGGCAATATGGATAACCCTGTTATTTACTTCATCTCTTTCTATCCTCGAAACTACATTAGCCATATTTTTCTTCTTACCTTTACCAATCTTGGTTAGCATCTCATCCCAATCAAGAGGGGTGTCTTCAACAATGACTTGTTTCTTCCTTGTTATCTCTTTTTCCAACCAATCCGGAACAGCAGGATCCACCCAGATTTCTTCTGTTTCGACCTCTTCATGTATTTCTGATGTTTCATCCTTCTCTTTCTTAGGAGACCGGTCACCCTGGTCACCCAATTTAGTCTCTTCTTCTTGCAAAGGCGATGGGGCTTTAACCGGGGCATCCTCCTTCTTAGGTGATCTGTTGCCTTTGCTGCTTACCGAAGAATCCTCATATTGCACTAGTGGAGAAGGGTGCCCTTCTACATCTTCAACTTCAAGCTCGACTGCCACACCAAATAGTTCTCCTTCCTTGAACGGTTATGCCTCTCCACTAGTCTCATGCTCCTCAGTGGTCTCCTGCTCAGGTACACTTGGCAAAGGGGAAACAGTCTTTGGTTGTTCCATGGTGGAAGTCATTGGGAGAGGACCTGCTTTTTGCTGGGTCTCCTTAGGAGATGGTGTCCTTGACTTCCTTGAATAAACCTTATTTTTTTCTCCTAAACTCTCCACCTCAACAACTAAAGGGTTTGTCTCATTCTTGGCAGTCCCTTGATCTTTCCTCTTTGAAACTCTAGTTTTCCTTACCTTTTTAGGCTCCAGAGGAATATCTTCTTTTTTGCCTTCTCAAGTTCCTCCTCTTCTATGGACTTACCAATTCTCAAGGTTCTGCTTCTTTTCTTCCCCTTTGGCTTCCTTTTCTGCTCAGGCTCATCTTCCTTTGGGCCTCTGACTTTAATTTTGAAAGGTGAGGCCACTTTGGTTTTCCTTTTAGAATCATCTTCCCCGAATTCTTCTGAGGTGGACAGGAGATCCAGATTTCCCATTAAATTGAAGGTACAAGGTACCTATTTACTTTCCAACTCCCAAACCTTATGTTTCAACCATGAAGTAGTAAATCTCATGACAGGGGCCATTAGGTCTTCCAACTCAGTTACCTCATCATCAGCCCAGTTTATTTCTCCAATTGATCTATCCTTGACAGACTCATATGCATGATCTTGCACCAGATTCCCGTCATCTTCTAACTAGTCAGGGATCAACTTGACATTGTATTGCCTAATCACATCAACCGGAAGCCTAGAGTACCTTTTCTTCCTTGCCTCAAAATTATCTTTGATATTTTCCCAATAATCCTCTAGGTCATCCTTGTGATGGTATTCTTTGGTGGCCTTCTTCTGGGCTTCTCCAGTGATATCAAAGTTTGTCCTCTTGGAGTGGAAGGAGAAACCATAAGCAGCCAATTCATCCCCTACTGCATGCGCCGATTGGATGGAAGGGCATACCTCAACTATACCAATCTTCAAAGGGAACTCACCTCCAAACCCTGTCTTATGCTTTTCCTTTTTAACAATAGCATCAAACTCACATATTTGTCTTATAACCTCCAATAGCACAATGTGATCAGTAGGATATCTGGGCAACTTGTATGGAGCAGTTTGACATCCATGAATTCTGATGTAGGAGAAGGTGGGAAACTGAATGAACCAAGCTCCATATTACTTTATCAACTCCTTTGCTCCATCAGACAATCTCACATGCTCTGCATTTTGAAGCATCCTAGTGATATGCATTGTGAATGCATCATTTTCTCTTCTGTATTCCCTGTGTCCTAAGTGCAATTCCAGATATATATCATAAACTATATCTTGTCCAAATGTTCCCTTTGGATTCAAACCCCTGTATGGGTAGAATCTAGCCAACACATACATCACATAGGAAGACGGTGAACTTCTTTGTTTCTATGACATCTCTTAGCTATTTATCAATCACAACACTGATGAGTCCTGCCCAATGGTAATTAGTACCTTGTTCAATTTTGTTTATCACATGGACCATCCAATTTTCCAACACTCCAGCACTCTTCAAACCTGCCACTCTACTCAAAAATGTGATCGTATCATATATGTCTGATCTGAATTTGACTCTGTGTAATTGCTTGGGCAGTTTGAAAAAGTGAGACTTTGGTTTCTCCAACCAAGAATTAATCATTTGCTGGGCCTTGGTGGGCTCATTCTCATAGTAAGTTTTGGCTAAATCCATGTTCAAGGCACACACAGATGACAAATCTGGCATGTCAAAAGCTTGGGCAATAGAAATGGGATTGAAATTTTCCAGGACTCTCCCCTCGGTGCTAATGACCTTCTGTGTGTCGAAGTTGTATTGCTGTGCACATTCTAGTATCAATTCATAACACTGGATTGCAAGAGGGAACTCTGCCGCATGAACTAGTCCGGAGTTCATCATTCCTTTTCTCAGGACCGATAGATCCTTCTGAGCTATCCTTTCTTTGAATTCATCATATCTCCACACTCCAACATTCGTGTCCGAGACCTCAGACCACACAAAAGATATTTTGCTATCAGGCAGTTGACTCTTGGTATCTAATCTCAACCTTTCTACCTCTGAAATGGAAGACCCTTCCATATCACCTTTAGACTTTCCTGTAGTAGCTTTGCTTCACTCAGCCTGCACTAACAAAGGGAACGTCATGAGCACCCAATTATCATATATATTCCAACCAGAGGGTTAGCATAAAACCATATAAAGCAACTGAAATCCATCATTAATCATCAATCCTTGAAAATCCATAAAAAATGAAATAATATGGGAAAATGAAGTAAATCGGGAAAATCCCGTCAGGGCAGAATTTAGAGAAATCCAACCTAGATAGATTCCTGCTGCCAAGACATCATTCGCCAAATAAGTCGTTAGTATGAACAAAATTTATATAATTATCATGAAATTCATCCATTAGCAGCAAGAAATCCCTATTTAACACCTTACTCCATCAGCCCTAACATCGAAAGATCGAAAAGAATGAAACCAAGCAAGAAACCGGAAAAGTCCGAACAGGCCGGATTTCCGCAGACAGTTTGAAACTCCGGAATTCATTGTACTCCATGGAATTGGCCGAAACTGGGAAAATTTGGGTGCGCAAAAATTCTGCGGACACCTCGAAAACTCGATGAACGTTAACGCACGAGCAATTGATCAGATGATTACTCAAGCCTCCCTATTTGGATTCTAATGGTCTCAAAATTGACGCCAATAAGCAAAATTTCAAATGCACATGAATTCAAATTTCCAAAACCCTCAAATGACTAATTTTCGTGGTGAAACAATGATGTCCTAAATTTGACGACTAGTCCTCCGCCATGAAAACCAGGATAAGCTCGGGGTTAGAAATACTATCCTTAAAATGATCAGGCTAAGGTACATCGAGACTTCTCAAGGCATGAGCAGGTTTAATCTAAGCACCGGATATGAGAATCATGGCGGATCAACTATTCCTAGCAATTTCGGGTAAAACAGCAAAAACCCCAACCTCACAAAATATAGCAAATTTCACGCCCAGAAGACAAGGTTCTACCCAGAACGCCCATCCATACTAATCTTATTTGACATTTATTTGGTAAACAAAGGCATGCATAGTGCGGGTGATGAAACCTTGTGAAGAGTTAAGTCAAACCCTAGCTCTTATAAATACGAAGTCACGAGCAAGTAGAGGCCGACCCAAAATAATTACCAATCGACTCGAAAGATACAATCAACGTGCAAATAAAAAGGAGGGGCAAGCAACGACTCACCATGGATTGATCTAGATGAAGCTCAGACTTGAGGAGGCATCTTCAAAACAAGTGTGCCCTAGCAACGAAAATCTTGACACCAGCGCCCAGACAATCCACACGCAAGCAGCTCAAAATCAATAATCAAAGCTCGAATGGAGAATGAACTTAGACGTCAGAGTGGATAGCAAGTGAATAAAAAAATCAAAATGATGCCCAAAAGGCCTTAAATCCATCCACACTCATGCCTGAACAAAGGTACTTCAAGCATTAATGAGCGACAAGACATGTCAAGGAAATTCGGAAACCTGAGCCTAAAACGGAATTCCAAAAAAAACCAAGCCAAACGGACAATCCAGATGAACACGAACTCCGCAGATATGGCAGAAACTGTGGTTTTAACGAAATTCAGGAAAATCCACTCGGGCTAGAAAATCCCGGATTCAAGCAGAAACCCGGATCTCAAAAAATTAAGTGATAAACGGACAACGAACTAGGACCCGAGAAAATCCGCCAGAGCTGGAAAATCCCGGATCCAGGTCAAAATCCAGACTTTGACTAAAACCCAAGTTTAACCAATTCAAGCCTCAAGGCAAGACCAAAGCTAGTAAGACCAACATCTCAAGACCTTAAAGAGACAAATCTCATAAAAACCAAAGGTCCAAGACATCATGAAAAGAGGGTCCCTACTCCAAGTGGGGCGTGTGTGCAAAATTGCACAATAATGCCCTGCATGGTTTGGGAGAAATTAAAGTTTCATTTCTAAGAAATTTCTCCAATGCAGCTTCAAATTCAGATTTAAAGCTTTAGAGGCCCCAAAATAGCTCAAAAAGTGGCCGAACTGACCTAGGGTCAATTGGCACATTGTAGAGCTCGTCGAGAGCTTTCCAATGATATGCAATAATAGAAAATCAGACACTCAGATCAAAAGTTATGGCCCTATGAAGTTGGTCCTCTAAAAAGTGAGTTTCATAAAAATTTCTTCCTAGGCCAGAAATCAAATGACATGACTTTTGGTGCAAAAAAAAGAGGGAAATTTGCACTTTCTAGAACATTCTAGGGCAGTTATTGGGTAAAATAAAAAGGGTTATGAGGGAGTTGTAGAAGGTGGCTCCAATAGTGCAGATTTTAGGCTCTGAATAATATATTTTCTTTTTTGAGTTGATTTTTGTTGTAACGAATCAAGCCCATGATGTTGTAGCATGTAAGTTTTGAATCTGTAATTTCATTATCTGAAAATAATTGAAAGTGGGTTTTTTTTTTGTCTCACATCTTTTGTATTGGTGTCTATTGTGATTTGTGTGGTTTCAGGTGGTTTGGTACCCCCCATCAGTCTCCCTATAATTTTTATCCGACCCCCTCCTCAATATATTTTAAATTTTTCTTTGAAATAAATCTTTGAGGTCCTAGTGGCTTATTTATGCTCACCCAACTCACACCTAGATAGTCCATTTATTTTTTCTCCAGCTCTTTATTTGTTACCTATCTCATTTGCAATGTTTTTCTCCAGCTCTTTATTTGTTATCTATCTCATTTGGGATAATACAAAGTATTCCATTATCTCATTCTTGTTTCATTTATGTCCAACCATAACAATACCCGCTCACCCTATTTATTGTATCCCACATCTTCACTTCTACTTTGTACTTGTTCTATAGACATGGGGACAATGAAAATTCATCTGATACATAATTTTTATTGTTCATAATTACATTAGACCCATTCATATATAACCATCAATTTTTTAGTCATATATTTTTTGTTACATCTTCTTTATATTACTCATATATTTATATTATTTTTACTTGATATAAAACATTCTCTATTTTCTTTCCCTATTGTATGACATGTATTTGAGCACAATTCTTGGTGATTTTTTTAATTATATTTATTCTCATCTTGTAGGTAATGGTTTCCTACCTTAATATTTTCCTTAAATAGTGGTAAAATCAAATTTTTACTACTTATAAGGTAATCATTCTCTTACATGCCCCTTTTTTCATTGTATCTCATATTATAGAATAAAAATGTCCACTTTATAATTTCCACTTCATTTATTGCACTTATTTTAGTTTCCATGGCTATAACATGTTTAGGTATCATTTTTTCCAATAATTTTGATGTCAAGTAGAATTATTCCTGTAGACATGTGAAATTAGCATCATGCATTTAATCAAATTCACATTAATCCATTTATCAAATAAATCAGGTCTATTTAATTTAATCTCTAAAGGATCGCCCATTTAAATTGAATAAATTAACTTTATTTAATTTAAGCCTATCATCATCCTTTTAATTAAATAAATCAAACCTTTTAATTAATTAAATTTGAAATCACCTTTCATCTCCCTTTGATTTAATTTAAATCCATAAATCTAAGTCAAATGGGTCAAAGCATCTAATCATCATCTAAGTTAATCTAATCCTGATTAAATCTAATCTAATCAGCCATCACATCCTCTAGCTTTTCCCACTTGCACCAATAAAGCATTTTAATTTATTTATAAATTCCTCATTTTTTCTCAACAAGGCATCTTTTTGGAATATTCTCCAAGTTTGAATTCAAAAATCTAAGTTGACATGTACATCCAACAAGGCATTTACTCCATCTTACATGTCCTTTTCCTTGAGCCAAGTGGCATTTAATGCATTTTTCCTTCCCTCTTGCAAGTCATTTCAACAAATTTGAAATTCAAAAATATGCATTTATTAGCACAATTCCCAAAAATTGCACATTCCTCAACCACTCACAAGGTGACAAGTGGCTTCATCTCATTGGTCAAATCATTATCCCACATTGCTCTCTTTTGGACACTCTTAGAATTTGAGACTTTATAAATAGAAGGCTTATTCTTCATCTTAGCCTCCACAATCTCATGCACAAATGCATCATTGTCATTTGAATCCATATCATAGTCAAAGAAATTTCATCATTTAGCTTATCCAAAGGGGTTGGGAAAGGGCTACTTTCCACATCAAAGTAGCACCAATCCCCCTATCAGATGATGTTTGAGTAGTTTAGGAATAGATTTCATGCTTATTTCATTTATAATTTCATGTTAGTTTGGTAATGTTATTGTTCCCTTTACATTTGCTCAACAATTTCATAAGGAGAGTGATTATCTCATTTTGTTTGTGGAGATTGACCCATACGGCGAGAGTCCCTTTTCAGATCCATCTTGTCAGAGTCAACCGCGTGATACTGGCATTTACTCCAATACCCACATTTATATCCCGGTTGGAAATACTCTTGGCTTTAGAGTGTTACCGGTTGAGTCATTCCCTTGGGTGAGTAATTTTTCCCCAAGGCATGCCCTCTAAGATAAACAAAAGCGAGTAATGACAATATTCATAACTTGATCAATCTTTGTTTGCAACACAAAGAGAGAGAATGTACACAGTAATGCTCTACTCACACTCACACAATGTTTTGTTCAATTTTAGTTCCCAAAATGAAATGTGAAGGAAATATTTTATGCAACTTAATGTCATCAAAAAGACTTTTGATTCTCAAGGTTGTTGTGAATGCGAGAGAAGCACATACACCTTTTTAGATGAGATTATTTTGCATAAGAGATGACGAAACATAAAAAATGCATGTTCATTTTAAGCCTCAAAGCAATGATTTTGATTCTTTTTAGAGCACCAAAATGAGATATGAAAGTTGCTTGTTCAATTTTAGACCTCAAACGAAATCTAGTGAGTTTGTCCTAAGATTTATTTTAAGCCCTTTGTAGCAAATATCGAAATGTTCTTTTTAGAGCCCAAAAAGGTGTGAGTTGACTCAAAATAGAAAATTAAAGCATGAAATGGAAGCCCTTTAAAGCATTCAAAAATGCTTTGTCAACTTCAAAATCTAAGGCTTCAATCCTCTTTAACTCCAAGATTTTTCAAGGATTGTTCCCAATGCTTCAACGTTGTGAGTTCTTCATGCAAATGAAATTCTCTCCTCTTCGTTTTTCCTTCACACCTTCCTCATTTTCCTTCATTTTCCTATAAACACACAAGAATCAAGTTATCATTTTAAGTATTAATTTCAAACACTAGAATGATCTTAAAAAAAAAAGACTAATGATTTCAAACCAATAAATAAAGCATTAATTAAAAAATCCTGCTTTCCACAGTCTTTTCTCATCTAGTCTTTGCAATTAGATGACTTTAGCTTCTACTTTCCATTAATATTCACACAATAGAGACTTCAAATCACGTAGAATGTTCCCTGGACAATGATAGTAAATGCAAAAAGGAAAGCTTGAAGAATTAGGATAGTCATCATTCAATGCAATGCAACAAAACTAAGTCAGAGAGCATTGAATGAACGACCAGTAGGTGTGAAATATAGTTAAAAGGAGGCTCGAGCAAAGTAGTAGAAAAGACTTTGCTTAGCTTTATTTATGTCTTTTGTTCTTTGTCCCTTTCCTTGATAGCCTAGTGAGAGACTAGGTAATAGAACGTTGGCTTTGGTTAGTGAAGGCGTGACCTCTGGCATAGATTGAAACAAAATATTTAATATAATCTCAAATTTTTTGAACACCTAGCAAAGAATTTTTTGTCTTATCGAGGACTAACCTACCATTCCATGCTTTCAACTATACCATGTTTTCTAAAACCTTCCTTATATGTTCTTGCTTGACTGCTCTCTTCCATAAAATCTGACTGTACCAGTGCTACAACTAACCCTTTTTGGATATTCACGACAACAATATTAAATAAAAAGGAAACCAAATCAATGAGAAAGAGCAACGTAGATTTGAGGGCCTTCAAGGATTGTTTAATCTATCAGTTGGTATGCAATCAAGCGGTGGGCAACCTTTAAAAACAAGGAAATAATTTTAAGCATGATTACTGATCAAAAAAGAAAGGAAAGGTCCAAACATGCAATCCAGGTCCCTAGACGTTAGCTGACAGTGAGGATTATCAAATTGAATCAAAACAAAGAAATTTTAAAAGATTTTGTTTTGTTTTGAAAGGCCCCACAAAAGTAAAGAAAGTAAGGCAGGACAATAGTCAAGGAATGTCAGTGTGATTTACTCATTTTCCCCCCTACTTGTCACATAACAAAATCTTCTGAGAGACATTATAGATTTTCAAGTTAATGCAACTGACAACTATACTTCTTTCTACAAGTTAAGTGTTTTTACAACAAACCTGATTTCTAAGAAGGTATTCTTCTTTAACTCATCTTTATGGAGACTTTTCCTGTCAACATTTTGATTTTATTGATTGTTGATTGTTGAGCCAAGTGCACAAGACTTTACCTTCCTATAAGACAATGATAGAGACAACATTAACTGATAGTAGTCCAAGTGCACTTCAGAAAGATTTTATTGCAGCCAAAAACTTTCAGACATAGTCACACACTCCTCTGTTATTTTGAAGAGAAAAGAAACACACTACAAAAGTTGAATCTTGAAAAAAAGAATAGCCTATACGATGTTCAAGCTTTAAAAGCCTATATCATTGCCACCTTTTATCAAAATATTAGATTGGAATTTATTTCATCTGATAGAAACAACGATTTAGAAGGTGATGATGAAAAAAGGAAATGGAAATGAAGTAGAAATTGATGAGGAATGACAAGGCAGCAAAGTAGGAGGTGGTGACCAAGAAAGATGTGGTGGAGAAATAGAGATAAACAACCTATAGTATGCTAATTAGAATGGAAATAATTATATTTTTCTATATTCGATTGTCTAATGGTTTCCACTAAGCCTTTCTCACTATCACCGCCAACTATCAATGCAATACCAGATACACCAACTATTGATAGTAGTGGAGAACAAGATACACCTGGTCTTGAGAGAATTTTCAGTACATGTTCTTCAAATGTTGGGATTCCAATATCCCTACGTCGCCATTAGTACTCCTCCTTGGTAGCTGCAATCCCATCATCTGAATCACTCATTCAATTAAAATCACGGCCTCCAAATGCCATACATAGCCTGCAAAGAGTGATTAACCTTTGTGCATTCTACATGCGGGGATCACCACTTCGCCCTATCTTTGACTGTAATATCTACAAGATAACATATTAATATCGCCAAAATTTACAAAGGGAAGAGTTGGTGCCTGCACACCATACCAAAGTTAAAAATGTTAGACATTTAATATTATTTGAAAGAACAATGGTAAAAAAAAATGCCAACTAATTAAGAAGGCCTGACCAAAGTAAAGTTTGTAGAGAAACCATACTTTTATCTACCTCCAGAAATCAATGTATGATCACATTATATTGTAACAAATTACTTCAACTATAATCTAGCAGACCGATGATCTAAACAACTCCATTTACCTTCCAATTCCTTGCACCATTTCGATGATGCCCCAGCTGAGCCAAGGCATGTGAAGAATTGCAAAAGAAACTTGTTAAGATAGCTTAAAAGCACAACATTTATGGCATTAAACAAGAAATCAGATCTGTGGATCAATGATGTGAGTTGCTAACAATTAGCAAGAACATTGACCACTGATTAAACACATCTCTCAAATTTGTGCTAAAGAAAAGAAGATAGCAATGACTTCAAGCTCCTAATTTTCTACATGATCATCATGACTTTTTCAAATAGCAACAAAGCAAATAAAGTTTGCAGTTTACATGATTGGTAACAGAGCAAACAAAGATTTATGATTTATATGGATAGCAAAGAAAGACGTTATGTTTTCTATAAAAAATGTAAGGTTTTCTATCTAATATTTGAAATAAATGAGAACAGAAACAACGATTATATTTCTACCCCACGGTGGGCACCAAAATGTGAGAGGTAAAACCTTACATTTTATCAAATATTGACAAATACGGAGAAATATGTCAACATTGAATAAATGAGATAATCACTCTCCCTATGAAATTGTTGAGCAAATGTAAAGGGAACAATAACATTACCAAACTAACAAGAAATTATAAATGAAATAAGCATGAAATTTATTCCTAAACTACTCAAACATCATCTCATATGGGGATTGGTGATTAGATTCCAAGAAGTTACTTGCCATGTCCGATCATGGTTAAAATATAGAGGTTAAGACTTCATTCTTAACATACCTTTATATTTTTCCTTGGTTGCATGTAAAATCATCTCTTCTACTATGAAGAGCATGAGGCAATCCCACCAAGAAAAACATACCAATTGAGCTAGGATGTTATCTTGCTTGTGAGTCAGTTTGAAAACACAGTGCTTGCATCCAAAACATCGAAACCAACATTCAACAAATCATCAGAATTTCAAACCCTTTGGGAGGAAAAAATACCTTTGAAAATTCCACATGTTACTGCTTGTCCCTAGGGGTTCTTATCCCTAGAAGGCTTCTAAACACTTAGACTTATATCTTGATTTGTTCATTTCAAAGTCAACAATAGGAAACTATGCTCTTGAAACCTTGATTTTCACATAATGGACTTTGTTGAATGAAAAAGGAATTGAGACATAGACATTCAATTTTAAAGCTAAGCAAGAAGTGTGTTTGTGGTAAAAGAAATTCATTAACCAAGATTAACTCAAATTGAACCCCACACATGTGCTTGTTTATGTTTTTATCACCTTTCAAGCAAATATTGGTCTTTTGGTTTGAATTACTCTTAGAGAAATGCATGTTCATCACTATCTTGGCCTTGTAAACAAGTCCTTCTTAGGTTCATTTAGGATCAAAATTAAACACTTCATCCATCCCAAACATCTATTAAAACCCATCCCACCAAACAACTTTAGAGCTTTTGAAACATCATTCTAGACTTGGGTAAATCATCAAAATAAAAATCACCTTGTTTAGATAAGAGTATGGGAATGCATCCTTTCTCATACCTCTAGTTAAATTAGCACCCCTTTGAACAATTCATCCTAAGATAACATCTAACATTTTAGGGTTTACAAGTTCATTAGCCAAATCAAGCAATCAAAATCAAATCCCAAAGTCTAGCATTGATCCAAAGTTCCTAAATGTTCAACACTCATATCATTCCCCCCTTTTCATCCTTCATCTCATCATTGGTCCTAAACACCTTAGAGGTCACTTTTACAACAAGGTCAAAACACAAAAGGAACATGGAATATAAACTTGATCCATACATCATGAGTAATCCAAGTCAACCACACTATCAAAGCCTTACAATGCCAATTGATTTTCAAAACTCACATTTATACAATCCATTCATGGGATCATTATCTCCTACAAACCTTAATGGTACAACAAATGCGAGTCTACCCAATCTAAATCTTGGAACACCTTTTCCAATGGTAGATTTAAATCAAAGTTCAAACTTACAATTCTATCCACCAAACAATCAATGCATGAGTCTTCAAACGACCAACATCATCCCACCATATCCATACATGCCAAAAGTGAATATACCAAGTACAAGATTACCAAACATGAATCCACACTTGGAAAAATTTGGGATAAATATTTTTGCAAATAATACAAATGTTGTTCAAAATCCAAAAAAAGATGTTAACAAATCCATGTATTAATCCAAGTCAAGGTAACACTATGCAAAATCAAAGTTACCTAAAACAAGGCAATGTGATTCCCAACATCAACAATGTTCAATTTCAACCTATCATGCCAAATCTGAACATCATCCCAAGTCAGAACATTGTCCAAAATAAATTTTTCCATGATCCCATTCAAAAACCACAAGTATGCATCCCAAATCTTCTTGAACAAAAACCAAATCAACTATATCAAGGGAGTCAAGATTGAAATCAAGATCAAATTTGGCAAGATCGAATTGCTACACTTACTAAAATAGTTGAGTCATTGCACCAAGAGACATCTCCACCACCATTACCCATATCAACATCATTCCTTGGTTTAGAGATTCACCCTTTATCTAGCACCAATCACTCCATCCAAATCAATCCACCTAACACTAGTCAAGCCACCACATCAAATCTTTTGAATATACCATCGACATCGAACCAACATATGGTATCTAATCAAATGACAACATCAATCCTGACAAATCAAAATGTGGTCTCCCAAGGACCTATCACCTCAGTCATTCCAACCATCACTATCACTTCAGTCATTCCAACCATCACTCTCACACCCATCACATCTCAACCCCTCACTACCATGATTGCTCCAAGTGTATCTCAACCACTTGTCACCACATCCAACATGATTCCAATTCCACCACCACCACCACCAAAACCAAACACAGCAAGACAATATAACATTGTGCTAAAAGCTCACCAGGCCTACCAAAAGGCCATCCAACAATATCTAGCCACACAACAAGCCTCTCAAGCTACCCAACAAACACAAGCATAAACACAAAAAATGATAACTATTGGGGATAACAATGAACATTCAACCACTGGTGATAGCATTGACAATCTCCCCACCATAATTTTTGAAAGCAATGATCAAGATCTATCCATCAAAGAGCACATTGAAGATGTTTCTATCTCGTTCGAAGATCAAATCAACATAGGTCAAGAGTCACTTTTCAATCATGATCAAAATCCACCAACAATACTCAACAATGATCCAATTCAAGAAATGTCAACATTAGTTGACCCTATGGTTGAAGACATTCACAATATCTTTGCCACAATTATTGAAAACAATGTTCAAGATCTCTCAATTAAGGAGCATATTGAGTATGTTTCTACCCCATCCGATGATCAACTCACCATGCATCAAGAGCCACTTTTTAGTGATCTATTTCAAGGAGTGTTATAATTATTTAATTCTATTGACATAATGCATGATCCATTGACCAATGATCATATTGAAAATGTCTCTACATTGCCTTATGAGTTAGAGGACATATCTCAAAATTTTATTCCAAAGCATGATAAAATTTTTTCACCAAAATCTAGCAATGGTCCTTTCCAAGACATGTTGACATCCTTTGACCTCATGGTTACAGATACTAAAGGAACCCTGAACTCGACACTTGAAGATATTGAACCACTTACCATGTCTAATGACGACATCTAGGAACCCTTTCTAAGGATCCATCCTATGAAACTGACCCATGTCAAGAACTTGATCCAAAGCACTTCGAAAGTAATTCTGAAATCATTCAAGATCAAGAGTTTGTATCTCCAAACTACTATAGTGGTCATATGGACACTCTCCTCTCTATACAAGATGATCATATCCATATAGCACATACTCCTCCATCTACCCATGAGATGCTTTCTGTGGATGGACATGTAGATGATCTTCATTCAAAATAGGATTCCTTTACTCCTAGCATTATTACACAAAAAGAGCAGGTTATTGATTCCTATACTCAAGTTGAGTTTTCAACATCAGGATCAGATATATCCCAAATTCAGATGGAGGAAATCATGAATAAAGATATCCAACATTATCCACTCAAGGAAACATGTTAGACAGAACAGGATATTCTGAAGTCAGCAAAACAACAAATTCCAATAACATCATCTACCGTGGTCATTTATCAGAGAGTGTTTACTGAATAGGACATCTCAGAATAGGAAAAATAAAAGCATGAAGGTACTACCACCACCATACTGGGGGAAACTTCGTCTCAAGAAAACACCAACATAGGGAGCACAAAAAATCCTTATGATAAAACCGATGCCAATACTACAACCAGTTACATCATGAATCTTCATCCACCCATCACCCCATCCACGAATTGGGACCAACATCAAAAGAAAGTTTTGAATCAAAGTACGAAGAATGTTATCAAAGAAAAAGAAGCTGAGAAGCATAATAGACAAATCAAATACACATGGATACCAAAGAATACAAAGAAAGATTATCCCTATTGAACTCCATTAGTTAAAGAAACTATGGGGAAAAATAAAAAAGGGAAAAGTATCCATCAAAGATGTCCACATAAGAAAAAGTAGGATTTTAAAGCTACATACAAAGTGTATCAAGCAGTTGGTCCTAGTTCCATGCACACTTTCGTATCCACCCATCATTGCTCATCTTCCCAAGTTTGGAGAGTCAAAGGTTCCAAACTGTCAACCAATCCATCTCTTATCCCTAAACACACTCCATCCATCCCTCCATGCATAATATCCAATTCTCACATTGACCATGTGTTGGCAATGACCCTTCATCATAAGGATTTAGAAGGCACTCTATCACGAGGTGCACATAGAGACAGAGTTAACTCCGATATCAACAAAGACGATTAGGAATCTCAAAAGTTTTATTCAAGTGCACGTATCTTGGCAAAGCAGCTTCTTCAAGTAGGATATCGATGGCACATTATGATAGGGGCATCTACATCAACAACACCTTGTGATTCAACATGAGCTTAAAATCTTGTAGAATAATCAAAAAAATAAAAAAATATGAAAATCCAAAAAAAATAGAAAAAGGATTGAAAACAGTAAAGAGAAAAAATCATCCTCTAGTGAAAAACACTACGATGGTGCTTTGGATAGGTACCATGATGAAAACCTAGAAAACAAGCATCATGTGTAGAATCGAGCATCTATGTGTGCTATTTCACGTGAAAGCATCTCATCCCGTCCATAATAAATCCAACATTTCATCCATCCTATCCATAATAAATCCATTCATCCATAAACCATTGATCCAATCCATTTTCATCCATCTGCATCCATCATCCAAGTTATCTTAATCTTGATAAAAGATTGGGACACACTTTACACTTGCTTATGGTAAACATCTTGACATGGGTCATTTTCATTGATCCTATCCTATGCAGCATTATCTGATCCATGAAGCATTATCCAAATCAACATTCTTTATCTAAACACCTTATCTTATCGCAAGATAATCCTTGGCATCCTTGGCGTACTTACCATATCCACCCATCCATACACCTATCTGAGCATCCACCCATGACATTTTGTACATTTCTAGACACTAGGGGTAGATATTTAGATCTCGCTTCAAGAATAAATATTGATCTATATCCTCCAACTTATGTGGTGATCTGAACATTGGCAAATGTGAAATAAAATTGGTTGACCTCTTGTGAGCAAAAATCTAAATCACTAGCCCATTGCATATTTTGACAAGAAGATGTTCCTTATCAGGCTTTATCTTTCATCGAACATCAATCCAAATAATCACTATCAGTCACATCAATTCATTCAAACAATTTTTTTTCCAAATCAAGCTTCATCAATCATGATCAAATGAATCTAATCAAAACATCATCATCTCAAGATATCCTTGTGTTGCTTGCATTGTTGTGCATCCTCAACAATGTTATCATCATTAATCTTGATCAATCAAATCCTTGCATTGTTTTGCATCCTCAATAATGTTATCATCATCAATCCCATCAACATCTCAATCATTATGTTGCTTAACACTATCCTTTCATTGTTGTGCATCCTCAACAATGTTCTCATCATCAATCCTGATCAATAAAATCCTTGCATTGTTGTGTATCCTCAACAATATTATCATCATCATCAATCCATCGATTTGATCAATCAACCTTAGCTTGGTTTTCAAGCAAAATCCTAAACAGAGCACTGATATCGTCTCACACATCCTTATCCAAATTGCAAAATCGTGCAAAAAATCCAAAAACATCCAAAACACACAAAAAATCCAAAAACATCCAAAACACACAAAAAATCCAAAAACATCCAAAACATCAAAATCCAAAAACATCCAAAACATCAAAATCCAAAAACATTCAAAAAACAAAAATCCAAAACATTCATAAAATCTCAGGAAACCCCAAAACATTCAAAAAATTTGAAAATCAAAACATTTGTAAAATCTTGAAAATACCAAAAATAGCCTCAAAACATTCCAAAAACATCAAAAACATCCAAATATTTTACAAAATACATCCATCCCATCTCGCTTTCACTCGAAATAATCAATCATCCATAATAAACTTATCATCACCTTCATCCTTTGGCAACACAAACAGAAACAACCACAACAATCAGCAAAAATCAAACTCCAAATGCAAAAATCAAAATCGAAACAACAAACTTTTAAACGCAAAATCAAACTCTTGATCATTTTCAAACATGTCAGTCAACCTTATATCAACAACCTATCAATCAACTTATCAACCCATCATCATCCAATACAATGCATGTCCTAGGATATATCGTTCTGACAATGGGCATCATTTTGGATATCACTTTGGATTCTTATCCTATCAAAACAAATCCCTTTGGCTAGAGGTATGAAGAACATTGGTTTGTTTGCATACTTGATCTTTTTTGTTTATTTATCTTATTGCACTCATTCCAAGGACCTCCCAATGATATCTGAATAAAGGATTTAGAGAGATAGGAATGGGGCAACGATCATTATATTTTTGTCTGCTATGCTTGTTGGACGTTCTTGTAAAATAACTTGGCGAATACTTTCTTTGTTAGGTACATCCTAGCAAGGTTTTTGTATGTCAAGAGTGAACAAGAATACTCCTATCTATTTGTTGAGTCAAATTCCATCGCACTAGGTACAATGCCATCCTGGTTCTTTATACCTTGATGCATTATATCTACATGTGTAATCAAACATAAGGTAAGTAGCCCTTTTAAAATCTCAATCCTTGATAAGAAAATCATCATCATATATAATCATCATCATCTATAATAAAGTCTCGTTAGATCATGGACTTGTTGGATCCTCTTGTCATAATCTCATTCCTCCTTTTTTCTCACCGCGCTAACATAACATCGCCAATGCATCCATCTTGCATCCATCCTGCATCCAAAAATCATTAGCATACATGCATCTCATAATCATAGAATATCATAATCATCCATCTCATCCATCTCATATACATTGCATTATCATTTGCATCATCATCATAACCATCCATACGTCCATCTTGAACCTCTTTATCATGAGATTGACCCTCAAATTGAATCTTTTCGCTCAATCTCTTGAGGGGGCAATGTACTAGTGTACTTCTTTCCACTGGGGCATACGAAAAATTAAAAAAAAAAAAGAATTTTGATCGCGGTAAGCTTATTCTTTGAACCAACGTAGCAATTACATTGCTTCAAAGAGGGGAAAAATGTAGACATGTGAAATTAGCATCGTGCATTTAATCAAATTCACATCAATCCATTCATCAAATAAATCAGGTCTATTTAATTTAATCTCTAAAGGATCGTCCATTTAAATTGAATAAATTAACTTTATTTAATTTAAGCCTATCATCATCCTTTTAATTAAATAAATCAAACCTTTTATTTAATTAAATATGAAATCACCTTTTATCTCCCTTTGATTTAATTTAAATCCCTAAATCTAAGTCAAATGGGTCAAAGCATCTAATCATCATCTAAGTTAATCTAATCTTGATTAAATCTAATCTAATCACCCATCACATCCTCTAGCTTTTCCCACTTGCACCAATAAATCATTTTAATTCATTTATAAATTCCTCATTTTTTCTCAACAAGGCATCTTTTTGGAATATTCTCCAAGTTTGAATTCAAAAATCCAAGTTGACATGTACATCCAACAAGGAATTTACTCCATCTTACATGTCCTTTTCCTTGAGCCAAGTGGAATTTAATGAATTTTCCCTTCCCTCTTGCAAGTCATTTCAACAAATTTGAAATTCAAAAATATGCATTTATTGGCACAATCCCCAAAACTTGCACATTCCTCAACCACTCACAAGGTGACAAGTGGCTTCATCTCATTGGTCAAATCATTATCCCACATTGCTCTATTTTGAGCTCTCTTCCAATTTGAAAATCTATAAATGAAAGCTTCATTCTTCATCAACCCATGCACAAATCTCATGCAAAGTCACTCTCTTCAATTGAGAACTGATTTTGTCCATCTTACTCCATCTTCAAGACATTGTGTCATTTAAGTTTTAGCAAGGATTGGGAAAGGGTCATTTGCACAATTGGCACCAATACAATATGGAATAGGTACATGTTATGCTTTTAGATGTCTTTTAATCCTTTTTATTGGTTACATTTTCTTAAGCATTTACATGTTATTTCATAGGATTACTTAGCAAGTTTGTATGCACTAACCTTTGTCATGAAGTTTAAGGGTGTATGCAAACTTTGAAGGGTGCTTCAATTCCTATATTCCTATGTTTTGTGAGTCTATCTCAACTAGGACTCACCATTCTTGTCATGGCATTTCCATGTTTCTTGTAGCATCCTATATATTTAAATTGTATAGTATCATTTTATAAACTACTCTTTTACACACTACCTTATACTTTTGTAAAATTTAGTTTTATTAATTATTCTCTTCTATCCTTTTGAAAGAAACGATTCATTCTATTCAATCATACACAATTATTTTTCCAAGAACTCTTTGTAATTTTTGTTTCTCTTTGTATCTATTTAATATTCTCTTAGTTGTATTTTCTTTAAAAGATTTAAGTAACATCTTGTTGGAAGCATTCTGTTGAAGTTTGAATCCTTATAGTATATACTCATGATTTTATTTTTATATCTTTCTCTCTACATCTATAATCTCATTTCTGAAAATTCTTTATTTCCATAATCTCTACAAAAGTCTAGTAACTTGTTTACTTTCTATAATTTCTTATTATTCAAACATGATAATCTCTCCTTATTGGAAACTAAATTTGTAACCCCATCCTATAGCCCCTTAGAATTAATATTTTTTTCACTACCTTCTTTCAATATCATAAACTAATAATTTAATTTGCAGGTGCCATAGAGTGCACTAGGATTAGAGTTGTAAGAATTTAAGATTATCTCAATACCAAATACTACTTGCAAAAACAATGAAAATCTTCTACAAGAGGGTATACAAGAATATTAGCTTGCTTGATATTAACACCTATCGAAATGATGATAAGGTATGAAGTATACTACATATGAGTACAATGAACTTCCATATATATGCAAGGTGAGGAATAGAATTGAAATTGATTGTGACATGTGTATTAATCTTATGAAATGTGAAAAATAACAACCTAACTACCTAGGAATCAAGCATTACAAGCTAGATAAGATAATTTCTAGAAAATACAACTACTACTTTTAGAAACAATCTTATATCCTATGTAAACTTAACATGTGAATAATTCCCCTAAGTCCCTAGTAAGATAAATTACTATGTACAAGACATATATTCACACCAACACCCCCACTTAAGTGTAAATTAGGGAGAATATTATTATAAAAATGATGCAAAAAATACAAATATGGGTCTTGTCTACAAGGCCTTGTTAGGTACCCTTGTACAAATGCAAATGAAATATCTCACAAACGAAGTAAAGGAGAAAACCCAATGGGACAAAACTCCTCTCCAAAAGAGAGAAAAGAAAACAATTAGGTGATGAAGGATGGAGGAATCCATGATACCCCCAAGTACACCATCCATTACATATATACATTACAAATTCCCCCCAATAAGAGGGAAACAAAGATACTATGTATCCCCCCACAATGTGTAATCACCTAAAAAATGGTAAGTTGTTTTTTGATATAAGAGTTGAAGACTAAATCAATACCCAAGACCACCTAAAAAATAAATTAAAACCTTCTACTTATTCAAGAATATGAGCTTTCTTGATATTAAGACCTATCAAAATGATGATGAGGTATGAAGTATATTACATATGAGTACAATGACCTTCCTTATATAGGCAAGGTGAGGAATAGGATTGAACATGATTTTGACATGTGTCTTAATCTTATGGCATGTGACAACTAACAACCTAACTACCTAGGAATCAAGCATTACAAGCTATATAAGTTCTATAAAATCCAACTAAGACTTCTAGAAATAATCTTATATCCTAATTAAACTTAACATGTGAATAAGTCCCCTAAGTCCCTAGTAAGATAAATTACTAGGTACAAGACATATATTCACACCAAAAAGATCACTCACCCATCTTCTTTTATTGATTACATTTAGGGTTGAAAAACACCAAGTAATATCTTAAATAAGCTAGGATTCAAAATAGTCCCAAAAAAATCCTTTTTCTAACTGCAAGTTTGAGATACTTTTTGTCTTTAAATAGATTGAATTTCATTTATGTAAGTCCTAGGATACCCACAAGTTGATGCAATATTTCTCAAAAAAATGAAGTTTTATAGTATATGTACATTACTGCACTATTGGCATATTTACCATTGATGAATATGACCATAATGTTCCAAAATTTGTGTAGTCTAATTATCTCTATATTTTTAGAACTTTTTACTTTCATTACTAGGTCATCAATGTAACTTTGTATTTTTATGTATATTTGATCACAATAATTTCCACTTAATGTACTATCCTATGCACTCATCTTTTAGTTGTCATCTTCTTGAACTATTGAATCAAGGATTATTTTTATTCTCTCTTCTTTCCTTTTATTTTTTTATTTCTATAACATAATCTACCCATCTTTTAAATAGATTTCTTTTCTATAAAAAATAGTGTTAATTAAATTTTATTTTACTTTTCTACATACTTAGTATTTCATTTTCTTAAAAGAAAAGTAATTTAAGTTGAATAACTCATGAATTCCAAAATTTACAACTCCTATGAGTAAATATATCATTTTGTAAGTCCCTTTGTGAAAACAATAGCTACAGCGAACCCTGAGTGAACCTAGTTGGTGTGATGATAACCTCCAAGGTTTGCTTGCACCTAATCAACAAGAAGACATTACCCTGCCTTCACCATGAACCTAACAATCTTTTAGGCTATGTCCTAATCTGGTTCACCAACTGAACTCTGCTATAACTCTGTTCAAAGAGTCTCCACCTTGTGCTTTAACCTCAGAGGACTCAACACCTTCTTGCACTTGCAATCTTTATCACTACACCTAGAAGAGTCTAGATGCCAACTTCATCAATTTGTTAGAACTTCCTGTAGGGGAGTTAGAGACACTAATTCCTTGCATTTTACCACCAAATGGGTGCATCTTACTTGGTGCTCAAACTTCAAGACACCCGCTTTCTTGAATTTGCCTTGGACAGGCCTAACTCTTTACTAGCCTTTACCAGTCGGTTTTTGGCTATTTACTCTTAAATCTGTCAAACAACCTACCAAAGAAATTTGATTTCCTGATACCCTTTTTGGACTTTTAAATCTTTACTAGGGTTTCAAACCCCTGCCTCTGTCGTACAGCTATTTCCTATGTTCTTGGATTGGAGGGCTAATTCACCTTGCATCTAGGGTTTCACTGGTTCTTGAATCACAACTACCTCCAATTGATTAATGGAAGCCTCAAACCTTTTGGAAAGTAAAAATCCTATATGGCCCTTCCTAGAACTGTATGGACTCTGTACAATGTTCTTTTCCCCTGCCTTAGTTCTTTAATTTTCACCCTAATTCCCTAACCGGGCAGTCCTAGCTCACCTAGGGTTTGGGTATAATGCTCTTTGCTCCATGTTCTAAGCTTCCTACTGTCAAATATTTACTAATAGCTGACTCTACTCCCATATTCCACCAGTCTCAAGAGGACCCCATGGTCAGTGGCTATGGGGGAGTCATTCCAAAAGTGACTGTTCAAAACTGTAATTAAAATGCTTCCTAAACTCTAATCTGTAAAGTCAAGACTATAATTCTAACCTAAGCAACCCACACACAGAAGGAAAATGACTCAAACTATACTATGAACTCCAATGCAAGGAATAAACAATATTTACAAAGTCTTTTATGGCCCTACTTGAAAACACACGGAGTTTACAAACACAGACACAGAAAAGCAGAATTTCTGTCAAACTGTCCTCTATTCTTCACACAAGACTTGTTTACTAGATGGAAATTGCTCTAATATATGCTTAGAACACAAATAAAATGACTAAACGTTATGTACACACTCTTTGTTACGACTGTTTCCACAAAACTCACGGGTTTACAAGTAAAACACAGAAATTGCAGAAATTTGCTCGCTGTTTTTCTATTCCTCCCCAAAATTTGTATTCCAATGTTCTTTCTGTAGACACATCAAATTTACATCATGCATAATCATATTCCATTCATCCAATAAATCAGGACTTCCTTTAAATTAAATCCTAAATCATATTCCAGCATTTTCTGGATTTAAATAAATCAGAATATCAAAGTCCAAAATGTCAACTCATCTAATCAGCATTAATCATCATTAAATTAATCTAATCCTAATCTAAGGCTAATCCCATCCCATTTGCACAATAAATCAATTTTATTGATTTATTAAAACACTCATTTTCCCTCAACATGACAAGTCAAACAGGGCATTTATTGCTCTTCTTTCTTGTCCCCCTCTCTAAATTTATTGCAAATTTGAATTCAAAATTTCCCCCTCTTGGGCACTCTTCCCAAATCTTGCACATACATCCATCAATCACATGGTGACAAGTGTCCTCAATTCATTGGCTTGTTTTTGATCCCACATTGGTCCCTCTTCAACATTTGGCATTTTGAAAATCTTTAAATACAAGCATCATCCTCAAGCAAATCCTTCACAATCTTCACAATTTCATGCAAGGTTACTCTCTTCACTTGAGATTTAATCTTGTTCATCATCACTCCACCATCTTCATAGCATTTTCAATTTGAGCTTTTATCAAGGATTGGGAAAGGGTCACTAGCACAAGTGACACCAATACAACTATGGAATAGGTAGTTTGTTGAATGTTTTCATTATGCATTTGGTTTTCTTTTATCTTTTGTGGCATTTTGGAACATTTGCAATGTATTTCATAGGGGTATTCTTGAAGGATTTGTTGATACTAACCCTTGTTTGAGTATAGTGTTTGCAGATTTTTAAAGGTACTCACAAATGGCGCTAGAAGGAGGGCACTTCGTATATATTTAACATGCATATATATGTTGAAACATTCAAGGAAACAAGAACACTCTTTATTGAATTTGAGTTTTGAGTAATCTGCATATCTTTTTATCTTGGATCTACATGCTTTCATTTTGGCACAGGCAAGGAAATACGTTGTTTCTTTCATTAATATTGCTATCTTTGTTTGCCACACTTTGTCTACCTTCTCTAGCTAATAGAGATTGTGCACCGTATCCCTTTGGATTCACCATTTACTCCTGATTTCTCATTGTTTGAAACTGATTTCTGTCATTGAATGTGCTCTATACATCTTGCAGCCTTTCATGAGGTCACCATCATTGCATTTACCGAGATCACAGTTCTTTAAAGCTTTTAATTTTCTGAGAAAACAATGAAGCGACCTTACTTTTTTAGTTTGTTCTTATGGGCATTTGGCATAATATATCTTAGTTCATGTTTTCTTCTTCCATATAGAGATTTGGGCTCAACATAAGGTATTCTACCAGCATGCAGCTAACTTTAGCAATGAATAACATTTTAGCTAATGCAAGAGCATTCTATTCTTTTCCACGCGCATTGATTTTGATTATATTAATTTGGCAAAGGATGATTTGAGCTGCTAAAGATAGTCATAATGTTTTGATGTCACAATGAAGAGTGTGAAGCTGCATTGAGATAATTTCCATATGTCCTCTCTGTGTCCGTGGGAAAGGGCTGTGGTAGTTGGCCTTACACCTGCTAATTACACTTGCTTGCATGTTTCTAAAAGCCTTTTCAACGAATCTATTTAATACATATACTGCAAACGTTGCATACCATGAGAACACACAGTTCGCGCGCCTTGTCTATGCAGCCACATTTCTCATTTAGAAACAGGTCACGCGCCTTGCCTATGCAGCCACACTTCTCCAGATAGTTCCCACGCCATTCTGTCAAACAGTTCACAGGCCCTGTCTATGCTTCCACATTTCAATTATGTCAAGCAGTTCGCATGCCTTTGTCTAGGCTGCCACATTTTTTTGCCTGCCATGCGCATTCTAGTATTCACACGTCTTGTATATGCTTCTACAGTCCACGCGCTTTGTGTATGATTTTAAACCATCACACAGTTAATAAATACAATCAATGCAATGTATTAAATAGACTTTCGGGTGATCTTTCAATACCTGCGTGCGCTATTAGTTGCCATGAAAATCCTTTCATTTATCACTCACCCTTTGCTGCTGGCAGAATAGACTCTGGATAACTCCATTTTGACCAAGTGAGGCGCTTTCACCAGCAAATACTCACCAAATGATAGAAATTTGAAAAATCCTTAAAAGACTTTGGGCGCGCTTATTTGTCTTTGTGATCTTACTTGCCAGTTGTAATCTGCTTTGTTGAATGCTTGTAAGGGACAGTTGTAAGGAGCACAGCAAACAAATATATTAAATGGAGTCATGGTAGGCGCAGTAAAAAGATTCATGATATGCTTGTTTGTCTAGCGCTTTTAATGTGATTGCTATCACTAATAAATATCTGTGCAGGGAATGATGATTGAATGGCATCTATGACAGACTGGAGAATCTACGTAGCCTTCAAGTCTTTGTGATGAGTTTAGAAAACTTGTTTTAGAGATTAGACTGATTTATTATTCTAGCTAACAGTTTGGCGCAGGAAATTTATCAATCCATCACGTTTCACCATTAGTTTCGTTTTGAAACATGCAAAATTTATGAACTTACAAAAGTTGGGTTATTTTTGAAATGGTCAATGTTTGATTAAGATGATGCTTTGAAAGAGTTGTTCTTTTTAAGTTAATCCATTGATATGATTTATTAAAGTTTTCTATCATAAATCATTTCTCATCTTGGTGACCATAGTTAAATTTGAAATTTATGGTGAAAGACTTACTCTTTGTGATTGATTGATAAGGGAAGAAATGGATCTAACAAGTGTGATTTTTTTGTTTTTTTTCAATGACATTACTATCAAAGCAAAAAGTCACTTTTAAATATTTCTTTTATTATCATTGGTTCTCTTTTTATATCATGCTATTGTTTGGAGTTAATAATCAAAAGACATTTAATGTTTTTAAAATCTCACATGATTTGTTCTTTTGATTAATAGGTACCAAAAAGTGAACAAAGGCAAGGTACAAAAGCAAACGAAGGTACAAGCGAAGGATACAAACGAACAAAGGCGAAAAGATGCAAAGCAAAAGAGGAGGAGGATTCTTGTTTGAAAACACAATGTGTTTTTTAACACTTTGATTTTTTGATCAATACTACTTCACGAAAGGAGGGAAATGTTTTTTTGAAAACACAATGTGTTCTTTAACACTTTAAGTGTTTGATCAACACTTCACGAAATTGTTTTCCTTTTCGTTTTAGAACATTAGTTTTCAATTGGGGCTAAAACGAACAATTTCATTTTCATTGCAAAGGGCTTAAAACGAACCTTAGAACAAACTTACTAGATTTCGTTTTGGTTTAAAATTGAACAAGGCAAACTTCACACTTGATTTTGGTGCTTAAAATGAAGTCATCATTGCTTTGAGGCTAAAACGAACAAGTGCTTGATTGTGTTATTTTGTCTTTTGAGTGCGTATCCTCTCCCCTTGCGCTTCGTGCGATCTAGGGTGCAAGAGAAACACTCAAAATACATTTTATTGCTTTAAAACACTTCATTTTGGGCTTAAAAATTGAACATCTTGTGCGAGTGTGAGTAGGGGCATTTTCGCGTACATTCTCGTTCTTTGTGCCATCAAAGATCGATCGAGTTACGGATTGTGTCTTTGCTCGCTTTTGTTTATCTTAGAGGGCCTGCCTTGGGGAAAAAGTACTCACCCAAGCGACGACTCAACCGGTAACACTCTAAAGCCAAGAGTATTTCCAGCCGGGATATAAATGAGGATTTTGGTTAAACGCCATAATCACGCGGTTGGCTCCGACAAGATGGATCCGAAAGGGGACTCTTGCCACGTTGGGTCAACTCCTACGAACGGAAAGTCCTTACTAGAACCTATGTGTTAGAATTTTCCAAAATCCTTAATCTGTTTGTTGGTGCAAGAACGGTCGTTCTGAAGCCGCCCCACAATTTTACGGCTTTTAGTAGAGATGGAAAGCATGCCATGGGAGTTTCATGGGTGTTGATGCTTGGCCCTGTATAAGTGAGTGCCGTGGAGGGGAGCCGTGGGGTCAAGCATCTAACCATCCGCTAAAAGTAGGCGTAGCTGGACTTGTCCAAGTGGGGACTCAACAAACATTGTCTATCACATCCATAGGGCTTGTAATTATTTTTTGTTTGAAAACACAGTGGGTATTCGAAAACATTTTGCAAACAAACACTTAAACATGATCATGCAAATTTCAAACCCCTTTTGATAGAGCAAATACCTTTTGACAAATTTAAGTGTTGTTGCCTTCCCTTGGGATTATGTCCTTAGAGGTTTCTCATCACTTGAATTTATATCGTCATTTGCTCTAACTAGGGTTAACCTAGGAAATCCCTTTGCCTCAATTTCTTGGAATTCCCACACAACACTTTGTGGGAAGAAAAGGAATTTTGACATAGGACATCTTTAGTTTGAAACATAATCAAGAAAGTGTATTTGGTAAAAAGAAGTCATTAAAAGCAAAGATAAGCAATTGAGCCCCACACATGTCTTTTCAATGATTTCTCACAAGATCAAGATACAAAAACCCAAGAAAAGGAAACTTAGCCCAAAACAACATCAACAAAGACTCAAAAGGTTATATGATTTTAGAGAAAAGTTGTTGGCTAATTTCTATAGACATGCTTCAAGAGACAACCCCACTTTATATTCATTTTACTACACACAAAATCCAAGATTGTTTCAAGGGATTGGATACCTTGCTTAGGGCATAACACGTTCTTCAATACCTTGGTCTTGTTAAGCAAAAGTCTAAACTAGGGTCATTCTAAGATCAAAACAAACATTCATCCATCAAAAACATCATCAACCATAAACATCTCACCAACATTTTGAGAAAATCTTGACACAACTATGCTAGGCTCCTTTGGTAGACATCAAAACCTTTCAAACATGAGACTTTGAATTCTTCAAACATCAAACATCAAACTTGTTCAACTCAATTGTGTGTGAATGAATCCTTTTGCACATGCTTAGTTGAATTATCACTTTGTTCAAATTAATGGTGGATAGATGCATCCTTCTCCCATCACTAATTTGGATTATCTTTTGGTTAGCTTGTGAGTAGACACATCCTATTCTCACTTCTAAATCAAACTATCCTTTACGAGCATTAGTTATCTTTTTTAGATCATCATCCAAACATCTTGGGGATATCTCTTGCTCAAACATCAACATTCAAAAGACAGAATTCAAAGTCTAAACATCAATCAAAGCAAACCCAAAGTACCTAGCATCACATCAAGATTTTCAATACAAATTCAAAACTTCCATTCTCACCCATATATCATACACCTTTCATCTTCACATCTTTGATCTTTTACACATCCTAGTTTGCTCTTTTATGGTTCAAACAAGATCACAACACAAGAGGAACATGGAGTTAAATCAAGAAACATCAACCACAAGTGATCTAAGCCAAAACATTCCAGAAATCCAAAACACACCACTTCCAGACCTCACTATCACTACACACGATCCACAAAAAGAGGTCTTGGTGGAAGACATCACACCAACAGAACTAAGTGAGGAAGAAGTTCTTGAGATGCTCAAACAACCAAAACTACAAAAGTTTCTTCGCGCAATGGCTAAAATAAATCCATCAATTCTCAACACTATTGAGGATGAGCTTCTTGTACCAAATGACCAAAACACCCTTCCACAATCAACCACTTCCATTACCACCATAGAACCTACTATCAATGAGGATGATACCCTCTTCAACACGCATCAAAATCCACTTTACAACCCACTTGGATTTATCGATACATCTGAGGTTCCTTACCATACCACCTCATCATTTTCCCTTGACACGCAAGTGTCTAGACCTTTGGTACAAGCAAGCTCATCCGAAATAGAGAGACCCTACGGATTTGTCTCTTCATTTGCACAAGAAAATTTTCCACCATTCAAACCATTCACACCTCCCACCACGTCAACACCATATTTTGGTTTAGGGATCTCCCCTTTACCTAAATTTCCACCTTTCCCTAACATAAATCGCCCCATCCAAATCAATTCATCCAACCAAGGGGGTACATCACATCTTTCAAACACACCATCCACATCAAACCAACACATGATAGCTAATCAAAATACGGTCTCTCAAATACCCACTATTTCGCTCATCTCTACCATTCCTACCACTTCACCTAGTCCCACCATTCCTATCACTTCACCCATCCCAAATGCACCTATCACCACATTCACTCCAACCACTACATGCACTATACCTCAAACTTCCACTACCCCCATCACACCCCTTACATCGCAACCTCCCACCATCGCTCTAAACACATCTCAAACTTCCAACACAATTCCGATCCCACCACCACCACCACTGCGACCAAGCCAAGTAAGCCATTACAATGCTTCATTCAAAGCATACCAACAATTGCTCCAACAATATCAAACAATTCGGCAAGCGCCTATAGCCACGCACGCTTCTCAAGCTTCACAGCAAAATCAAGCTCAAACATCGCTGCAACAACAACAAGCACAACAAGCAGCACAAGCCCAAGCTTTGTTGCAACAACAACAACGAGCCGCACAAGCCGCTCAAGCTGCTCAAGCTGCACAAGCTGCACAAGCTGCACAAGCCGCACAAGCTGCACAAGCTGCTCAAGCTGCTGCACAAGCTGCACAAGCTGCACAAGCCGCACAAGCTGCTCAAGCTGCAAAAGATGCCCAAGATGCCCAAGCACGAGTGCAAGCACAAGCGCAGTACTTTGCACAACAACAAGCAGCCCAACAACTCGCATATCAGAAAGCGTTAGAGCAATACCAAGAGCAACAAGAAGCAGCCCAACAAGCCCTAGCTGACCAACAACAAGCATTGTTGGACCAACAACATCAAGCACAACAACAAGCTCTATTAGCGCAACAACAACAAGATCAACAACAAGCGTTGTTGAAAGCATACATGGCACAACAAGCAAACATTCCACCCATTCAAACACCCACTCCACCCCCCCAGAACACCTTCATTCCACCTCCTGATCCACAATTGGATGTCACCGCACAAATAAAATTTCTGTCACAACAAGTGCTTGACCTTCAATCAGGAAAGACACCAAAACCACAAAAAAACCTATGCCCTTATCCATTTGATAGGAGCGTAGAAATGAAACCATTCCCAAAAGGGTTTGAGATCCCTAAATTTGACAAATATCGCGGAACGGGTAACCCTGAAGATCACATCAGGGAATTTCAAGTACATTGCATGGAGGTGGCTCACGACGAAACGTACTTGATGAGATTATTCCCAAGAAGCTTGGCTGGAAACGCTATTGATTGGTTTTCTCGACTTTCTGGAATCAAAAAATTCCAGGAAATCGTGGATGCCTTCATACATAATTATTCCTTCAACACTCCCATGGAGGTTAGCTTACAGGAATTATCATCTCTCAAACAAGGGAAAAATGAATCATTCGGTGCTTTCTTACAACGATGGCGATCCAAAGCTAATCAAAGCAAGTGGTCCATGCCTGAAGAACAACAAGTGGGAACTATCATTGCGAATCTTGATGGGCCCTTGGCCTTCCACCTCAAAATGCAAAACATCACCACTTACGACCAATTGATACCTAGGGCGCTCAATATCGAACAAGCCCTTGCCACGCAGGGAGAAACTTCATCATATCAAGAAGGCCGCTCATCATCCAATTATCATGACAAACCACGAACATGGGCAAAGAATCGTAATGTAACCAATGATGGTGTTGTTGACGCCAAAGTTGTCATTAGTGCCCCACGGAAGAACAATCCACCATCCCAACAACAACAACACCAAAATACCAATCAAAGCAATCGACAAGTCAATACTGTGGTCCAACCATCCCATAACCAAAACACAAACAACATTGATAATCAGGGAAGACCACAGCGAAACAAGTTCTTCCCCAAACGAAAATACACACTCCTTGGGGAACCTGCTGAAGCAATCATGAAAAGATTGGTAGATGAAAAATTGATAACGGTCCCTACACATAATAATTATCAAGAACCATCGGTCAAGCCACCATGGTATAATGAGAATTATCTTTGTGACTTCCACAAACTCAAGGGACACACGACAAACAACTGCATGAGGCTCAAAAATCTAATTCAAGACCTCATAGATGACAAAATCATAGATGTGGAAGCACCATCAGGAAACAAAGATCTCAAGATTTACACGAATCCGATGCCGAATCATGGTAACAAAGGAAACAAAGATCAAGACAAAGGAAAAGGGGCTTATAAAAATGTCAACCACACATACGAGGGTGTTGTTGCTTGTTTAGATGAGTTTTGTGGAGTCATCACCATCAAAGGGGCCCAAGCCGATTGTGGAGTCACCACAAGAGGTGGAAAGGTTACCATTGCAGCACCATCCCAACCAAGCAGAAATTCCACATCCAATCCAAGGTCTAACCCTAGTGGCTATAATGTCTTGGATCAATTGAAAAGAACCCCTGCACATATCTCCATCATGGAGTTACTCAAAATCTCATCTGCACACAAAAAGATTCTAGAAGAAGCTTTGGCGTCATCTACTGTCCCCGCAGATCTAGATGCAGAACAATTCCAAGCTATGGTCGCAAATATCACCACACCTAACATTCTTACATTTTCTGAACAAGACTTCCCCACACAACCATCTCACAACCGTGCACTTCATCTGGAGGTGTACGTAAATAAAAAGAAAGTCAAGAGAGTCTTGGTGGATGGAGGTGCAGGCTTAAATATTTGCTCCTTAAAGCTTCTAAAGAATTTGAACATTTCAGAGGATTCAATTGACAAAGGAAAAGGCATCACAATAAGAGCATACGATGACCAGGAAAGGGTATCCCAAGGCACCATTCAGCTTCCTGTCCAGGTTGGACCCGCCATCATGCAAACCAACTGTCAGGTCTTGGACCTCGATTTACCATACAACATTCTCCTAGGGCGACCATGGATACATGCAATGCAAGCTGTAGCTTCAACCTTTCATCAATGTGTGAAATTCACACATGAAGGTCAAGAGGTTACTATCCATGGAGATCCTGAGCCATTTGCCTACTGCAAAAATCTAGAGGCAAAATACTACAAGATCCCGCAAGTACCCAAGAACGATGAAGGCCCATCAACACCTTACGTGGATCCCGCCACTCTCACTTCTGTGACAGAGACACCCTCCACCCCCGCCATCCCCGCCTTTTCTGATATCAAAGTCATAATACAAGATGATGGTTGTGGAAACTATTCAATGCCTAAGAATGCTTTTGTAGTAGGAGAGCTACCACAATCTCCTAGATCAAGAGGACGACCACAATCACAAGAAGCTTCAACATCTCAAGGATCCTATGAACGAAACCCTACCTTCACAAGTGCAGGAGATCTTGGTCAGGAAACATTAGAGGGGGACCTATCTCATCTCCTTTATCGAGATGATATACCGGCAGTTGAATTGCCTATGGATGAACGAAACAAAGGTATGAAGATGATGCTCTTGATGGGCTATAACCGGAACCAAGGGTTAGGCCAAGATAATAACGGGCGTGTAATACCCATTATACCTGAGAAGCAAATAAAAAATCTTGGCATTGGTCATCCTACTCCTAAGGTAACTGTACTTGGTCGAGGTGCCCAGGATAGACGGAACCGAACGCCTCCTCAGGAATCTGTAGCTACTCCAAAATCCTCCATGACTTTAGGAATGCCCACTGATTTAACTGAGTCACCAGAAATAGGATTACCTTTGTTGTTTGAGGATACTAATGTCCTTATGATTAGCACCTTGTCTTATGAGTCTGAAAACCAAAGCAATGAAATCCGATTAGTCTATCCCCAACTGATTGATTACGACCAACGAGGACCACCAATTCTTGACATGTTTGAAAACGATAAGGCGCTCTCGGAATTCATGGGACTTAGGGATGACATTCCATGTGGGGATCATAAGGCAGGTTTTATCATAGAGCTGGATACACATGCATACTATGGAGAAACGATTGAATCCCTCAGTCGCAAAAATAAAAAATTGAGAATAATCTCCAAGTCCTTGAGTGAAAACCACCTTGTGGCACTCTCCGACTCTAAAAAAGTAAAAAGAAAGGACGCATCCAATGGTGAAAACCTCTCTGAGGCGCCTGAGGATGGGGGATTCAATCTTCCTCTTACAGCTATACACCAAGAAAAGTCAGCTATGCTAGCAGAAAAGTGCAACCCCATCAATCTGGGAACACAAGAAACTCCTCATATTACATTCTACGCTGAGTCATTATTATGCAAAGAACAAGAGGAGTTGGCTACCTTCTTAAAGGAAAGGAAGATAAATTTTGCGTGGACCTATGCTGATATGCCAGGATTGGATCCAGAGGTAGTGGTTCATCACTTGGCAGTCTATCCTAAAGCTAAACCTGTGAGACAGAAGCTTCGCAAAATGCATCCTCAAATTGCTTTGTTAGTCAAAATGGAGCTCAAAAAGCTATTAGATGTGGGATTCATTCGACCAATTGATTATCCAGAATGGGTATCGAACTTGGTACCCGTATCAAAGCCCGACGGAGCCATAAGAATCTGTACGGACTTTAGGGACTTGAACAAGGCTTGCCCAAAGGATGATTTTCCGTTGCCTAACATCGACATGATTGTAGACATGACAGCAGGGCATGAGATGCTATCACTTATGGACGGATTTTCAGGATACAACCAGATTATGATAGCAAAAGAAGATCAACACAAGACGGCTTTCACTTGCCCATGGGGAACATACTGCTGGAACGTAATGCCATTCGGCTTAAAGAACGCCGGGGCCACATACCAAAGGGCCATGACACTAATATTCCATGACATGATCCACAAAACAGTTGAGGACTATGTTGATGACATCCTGGGAAAATCCAAAAAGAAGGAGGATCATATATCGGTCTTGAGTGCTATCTTTGACAGACTAGAAGAATACAAGGTTCGTTTGAATCCCAAGAAGTGTGTCTTTGGCGTACAATCAGGAAAGTTGTTGGGTTACATAGTGTCAATGAGAGGCATTGAGATTGATCCGGCAAAGGTGAAAGCAATACTTGAAATGGAAGCTCCTAGGACATTGAAACAACTGAGAGGTCTCCAAGGCAGGCTTCAGTCAATTCGCAGGTTCATAGCACAATTAGCAGACAAACAAATCCCTTACTCTCACCTACTCCACAAGGGGGTAACGTACAAATGGGATGACAAATGTGAACAAGCCTTCAACAAAATCAAGGAATATCTGTTAACACCTCCAGTACTAAGGCCTCCAATTCAGAACAAACCATTGATCCTTTATATCTCAGCAACTGCAGCAGCCCTTGGTGCTCTCCTAGCACAACATGATGAAAATGGAATAGAAAGAGCCATATACTACATCAGCCGTACAATGGTGGGCCATGAGTTAAACTATACATTCATTGAAAAAGCTTGCCTAGCAGTGGTGTTTGCATCCCAAAAATTCAGACACTACATGTTGGCACACAAGATCAAACTCATAGCTAAAATTGATCCCTTAAAGTATCTTCTTTCAAAGGCAATGCTTACAGGAAGAATGGCTAAGTGGGTAATGATATTATCAGAATATGACATTGAGTATGTGGAGCGCAAGGCAATCAAGGGACAGGTCATTGCAGACCAACTGGCAGATGCACCTATCTATGCGGAGAGCCCACTTGTTTCAGAATTTCCAGATGAATCCATTTTCAACATTGACATAGCTACTCATTGGAAACTATACTTTGATGGCTCCTACACACAACATGGGTCCGGAGCTGGTATCTTCTTCATCACTCCACAAGGGGATTGTATACCAAGATCATACAAACTAGCATTCCCTTGTACCAACAACATTGCAGAATACGAGGCTTTAACTATAGGTCTCAGGATAGCAGTACAGTGGAACATTATGGCATTGAAGGTATATGGAGATTCACAGCTTATCATAAATCAAGTGAACAATGAGTACCAAACAAAGGATGATAAGCTAACTCCATACAAAAGGCTGGTGGAAAATCTCAAGGAATATTTTGTTGACATCACATTTGAGCAAGTACCAAGAACCAACAACAGAGCAGCAGACGCAATGGCAACTATTGGATCACTCTTAGAGATCCCTCAAAATGTTCCGAAATACGACTTCTTGGTAGAGCAGCTTCTCGTACCAGCATTCAAGGTACCAGAGTCAGAATTTGTGTGCGAAATCGTTGGTCCAAATGATCAGTGGTACCAAGACATTTACACATACCTTAGGATAGGTATCATTCCCGCCGATTTGCGTTCAAGCCTTAGACGAACCTTTATCAAGAAAGCATCTCGTTTTGTCATTTTAGGAGAAACCTTTTATCGCAGAAGCATAGAAGGAACCTTACTAAGATGTCTTAACCCTGAGGAGGCTTCGGCTGCCTTAACTGAGGTGCACAATGGCATCTGTGGTTCTCATTCGAGTGGCATGACCTTGTCTAAGAAATTGCTGAGGAGTGGATATTACTGGCCTACCATGGACAGAGAGGCACATGAATATGTCAAGAAGTGTCTACAGTGTCAGCAACACGGGGACCTCATCCATGCTCCAGCTCAAGAGCTTCATCCAATCATCACACCATGGCCCTTTTCACAGTGGGGACTCGATCTCATTGGGAAAATCACACCCACCTCATCCAACGGCCACAAATTCATTATAACCGCAACTGAGTACTTCACCAAGTGGGTTGAAGCCATACCTATGACCTACATAACAGAAAGCAGATCTCAAAGTTCATCCTGAACTATCTCATATGCCGCTATGGTGTTCCACGCTATTATCTCGATAATGGGACACCATTCAAAAATCAGGAAGTCCGTGACCTATGTGATAAATTCAAAATCCAACATCGCTTCCACCCCATACTATCCCCAAGGCAATGGCCAAGCAGAAGCTACAAATAAAACCATCCTCAAAATCCTTAAGAAAACAGTCAATGACGCAGGTCGTGATGGCATTTGCAGCTTAATCCTGCCCTTTGGGCTTACCGAACCAGCATCCGCACACCCACTGGTGCCACACCATTTTCCTTGGTCTACGGATCAGAGGCCATCTTGCCCATTGAGATCGAGTTACCATCCCTCAGAGTATCATTGCAAAACCTCATCACGGACGAGGAGTATCGAGTTTCAAGACTGAATGAGCTGGAACTGTTGGACGAGCGACGTTTGGATGCTTTAAACCATCTGCAAGTGTATCAGAATAGACTGAAAAGGAGCTACAACAAGAAAATCAGAAGCAGAACTTTCCAAGTTGGAGAATTAGTCTTAAAAGAAAATCAGAAGAATGTCCCAAATCCCAGCAGCAAAGGAAAGTTCGAACCCAATTGGTTAGGGCCTTTCATTGTCACAGCAAGCTACAAATCAGGGGCATATCAGCTATCAACACCCGAAGGGGAACCTCTGCAGGAGCCCATGAATAGCTCCCATCTCAAAAAGTTTTATGCCTAATTCTTTCAAGGTATAGAACCAAAATCCAAAAATCGTAAAAGTCTCGAAAATGGTTACCTCGCTAAAAACCTCGCAAACAGCGCTCTTGCAACAACAAAAATCAAAAAGCAAAAAATCCAAAAACTGTAAAAAGGGGATCAAAATAGTAAAGAAAAAAATCGCCCCTCTAGTGAAAAACTAATTTCCTCGCGGGTACCTTGGGTAAGTACTTGCGGAAAACTCCCGCAAACAGCGTACTTTGTGTAAATAAGCACTTTCCATCCACTGTGACCTTTATACCGACCGTGACTCATCCATCCATTTCAGATCCATCTCATCCATATCTCCACCATCACTCATCCGGGCCACATCCAAGCATCTATAGCTTGGTCTTTGTGTTCAGATTATGATCCTCCTAGTACTATCTTTCGCCCATTCTCAAGGTCATTTTGTCCGCCTTTTATCTGAGTAGTTCATTGCATCAATGGGGCACATTCTCATCGGATCGATTCGGTATGACCTAAAGTCTCAAATCAGAAAATCCAAAAACATCGTAAAAATCAAAAAATCCAAAAACATCGTAGTAACCGTGTAAAATCCAAAAACATTCAAAACATTTCAAAATCCAAAACAAGGTCGGTTTTGTCAATCCACGCCATCTCTCGAGCTTGAACGAGGGCAAGGTTGATCTTTGATCATCCCTATTATTTAGGTCACCTCTATATATCCGTCATAATAAACTGACATCGCATCATGTGTATCTTCATCTGTAAATCGATCAAGTTGTCAGTAGAACTACGTGGTCTCTGCGTGTATAACGTAGGCAAGGCTAATCTATCGATAAGTCCCCGAGGCCCCTAGGATAGGTCTTTAGGTTAGTCTCTTGGTCAAAATCTCGTGAAAAATCCCAAACATTGAAAACCAAAACAAAACATTTGTAAACCCTCAAAAAAAATTACCAAAAAATACCTCAAAACATTACAAAATCAAAAATATCCAAGTAAATATTTGAAAATCCATCCACCCCATCTCACTCTATACCTCGCAATAATCAATCATCCATAATAAATCGTCATCACCCTCAACCTTTGGTAAAACAGTCAGAAACAAGTCTAGCAGTCAAATGTGAAAACCTAAACTGTCAAAATCTCAAGTATAGGTCTGTCGGCAAGCAAGTTGATCAACTCTTTTCTTATCAATGGCATATAAATCATAAATCAATTTCATCATCATTTGATACAAAGCATTTCCTAGGATCCGTTCCGACAATGGGCACTTTTATCAAATCAACCAATTTGGGTAAACAAAATGACGTGTCATTAACATGTCCTAGGATCCGTTCCGACAATGGACATTATCTTTTGGCAATAAGTTTTGGCTCCCATCTTTTGAAACACATCCCTCTGGCTGAAGGTATGAAGAACATTGGCTTGCTTGTATACTTGATATTTTCTTTTGATTTATCATATTGCGCTCATTCCAAGGACCTCTCGATGATATCCGAACAAAGGATTTAGAGAGAAAGGAATGGGGCAACGATCATTATTATTTTGTCTGCTATGCTTGTTGGACATTCTTGTAAAATAACTTGGCGAATACTTGCTTTGTTAGATATGTATGGAGGATGTTTCAGATAGCTTGTTGACTATTGCATTGATTGGTTATACCTTTCCGTGTTTTGGTCCCAGATGTTTGAGACTTCTAAAGTGCATCCCATATACTCGTGATGTCAAGTGTGAATAAGAATAATTCTATCCGGGCTTGTTGAGTCAAAGTCCATCACACTAAGTACCACGCCTATCCCGTCCTTCATACCTTGATGCATCGCGGCTTAGGCTGTTATCAAAAATAAAGTAAGTGATCCTTTGAAAATCCCAATCCTTGATAAGCAAATCATCCATCTATCATCATCTATCATCATCATCTCTAATAAAGTCTCGACCAATCATGGACTTGTTGGATCCTCTTGTCATCATCTCATTCCCGCACTAACATTATGCATCCGTCATGCATCCATCATGCATCCATCCTGCATCTGCAAACCATCCATGAAACCATCAGCATACCACATATCATTCATATCATACATCATAGGAAACATCGATCATTTCACATGCATCATAATATAGATCTGTTAGTCTAAGCATCTACATAAATCATCCATTGCATATCATAGCATATCATCATCCATCTCATATCATATAATCATTTAAGTTGTTTAGGATAATATAGATTTGTTATTCTAAGCATCTTGAAATCATCATCTTTGCATCATCATCCATAACCATCCATTTTGAACCTCTTTATCGCTAGATCGACCTCAAATCGACCTTTCGCCGACTTCTCGAGGCAATGTACTGTACTTCTTCACTGGGCATCCTAAAAAATCATGAAATTTTTAAATTTCGATCACAGAAAGTTATTCTTGAACCAACGCAACAAGTACATTGCTTCAAGAGGGAAAATGTAGACACATCAAATTTACATCATGCATAATCATATTCCATTCATCCAATAACCGTGACTTCCTTTTAAATTAAATCCTAAATCATATTCCAAAGATTTCCGATTTAAATAAATCGTAATATCAAAGTCCAAAATGTCAACTCATCTAATCAAGATTAATCATCATTAAATTAATCTAATCCTAATCTACATCCATCCTATTTGCACAATAAATCAATTTTATTGATTTATTAAAATCTCATTTTCTCTCAACATGATAAGTCAAATAGGGCATTTATTGCTTTTCTTTCTTGTCCCCCTCTCAAAATTAATTGCAAATTTGAATTCAAAATTTCCCCCTCTTGGGCACTCTTCCCAAATCTTGCACATACATCCATCAATCACATGGTGACAAGTGTCCTCAATTCATTGGCTTGTTTTTGATCCCACATTGGTCCCTCTTCAACATTCAACATTTTGAAAATCTTTAAATACAAGCATCATCCTCAAGAAAATCCTTGACAATCTTCACAATTTCATGCAAGGTTACTCTCTTCACTTGAGATTTAATCTTGTTCATCATCACTCCACCATCTTCATAGCATTTTCAATTTGAGCTTTTATCAAGGATTGGGAAAGGGTCACTAGCACAAGTGACACCAATCCAACTATGGAATAGGTAGTTTGTTGAATGTTTTCATTATGCATTTGGTTTTCTTTTATCTTTTGTGGCATTTTGGAACATTTGCAATGTATTTCATAGGGGTATTCTTGAAGGATTTGTTGATACTAACCCTTGTTTGAGTATAGTGTTTGCAGATTTTTAAAGGTACTCACACTTTCTAACTGCTTGCCATGAGCCAATACCTCAATCTTGGAGTCTTTCCATAATTCAAGGAGAGATTGCATGCCTCCATATCCCTAATTTCGAGGGAATCCAAACTACTTGATTTGCATGCAACCTAACAATGTTGCCATGCACTTTGCAATATTCTTGCAACATCGCCATTATCCTTCTTTTTAGGATCTCCAACTTATTAACCTCGAGCTAACAATCCCTCAACTAACCTTTAGCATCTCCAAACAATGAGGATATGGCTTTAACACATACTAAATGCCTAACATATGCTATCCTAAATTTAATAAAACAAAATTTAATACTAATGTCCTAATGAAGATTTTAATCCAAATGACTAACTCTTCAACCACAAATGCAATACCTTCTAAGGTCCAAACCAAACTCACAAGCATAAAAATATTCCTGACTTGGCTAAGGTTAGTACAAGCCAAAATTGTGCAAACCAAAATGGAGGTCAGCCTAGGTGCTCCTGCACCATCCTCCCCAAAACATAAAACTTCAATCCATCCTTGGATTGAGCAAGTTGGGATCAATTCCCAACTTCTTTAACTCTGCCTCCTTGATCCATACTGCATCTGCCTTTGGTTTTCCATGTCTTTGGATGAGGTGTTCTTTATATTCCTTGGTCCTGGTTCTCTTGTAAACTCTAGTGTCCAATACCTTATCAGCTTGCTTAACTGCAGTGGAGGGCAGTTTGAGTTCTTCAACATCTTATCTAACTTCATGGATGGTCTGATCCAAGTCTAATGGTGGTCCTTTGTAGTGTACAAGGTCTGCAATATTAAAGACAGGGGACAGTCCACTGTCATCTGGCAATTGTACTTTGAATGCATTACTTCCATACTTCTCCAAGATAGGACAGGGACCTATCCTCTTCATTTGCAGCTTGTGAAGAACTCCCTTTTGCAATCTAGCCTTGTTCAAATGCACCATCATGAGGTCACCAACATTAAACTGAACCTCTCTCCTATGCTCATCCACTTTGGTTTTATGTTTCATGGTATTCTCTGCCAAGGTTTTTCTGACTGTCTCATGAATCTCCTGCATTGCACAAGCAAAGTCATCAGCATATCCACTTCCCTTGACTCCATCCTTCAGCTCTCTCAGCTCATAAACACCTCTAGGGTGCAGTCCATAAACAATTTCAAAGGGACTCTTCCCTGTTGACCTATTTACAATATCATTATAGGCATATTCAACTTGCCCAATAATCTGATCCCATTGTTGACCATACTCCTTGGTCAAGCATCTCAAGAGGTTTCCAAGTGTCCTATTCACAACTTCAGTCTGCCATCAGTTTGGGGATGGTATGCAGATCCAAAGGATAGATTGGTGCCCATTCTTTGCCAAAGAGTCTTCCAAAAATGACTCATAAACTTGGTATCTCTGTCTGAGACAATGCTGAATGGTAAGTCATGAATTCTGACTATTTCTTCAAAGAAAAGAGAGGCTATTTGACTGGCATCATTGGTTGTTTTGCAAGGTATAAAGTGAGCCATTTTGTTGAATCTGTCAACAACATAAACACTGTCCATACCTTGCCTTGTCTTGGGTAAACCAGCTACAAAGTCCATGCTCAAGCATTCCCATGGCCTAGAAGGAATAGGCAGTGGTTGGTATAGGCCTGCATTTGAGGAAGTGTCTTTGGCCTTTTGACACACCACACAACTCTCTACATATTTCCTGACATCTAGGTTCATCTTAGGCCAAAAATAAAACCTTTGGACAAGCTCTTGAGTTTTGGTGATCCCAAAATGACCACTCAATGCACCATTATGCTTTTCTTGTATTAAGTTCTCTCTAATAGAACCTCTAGGAACACAAAGCCGATTCCCTTTAAACAATAAATCACTTTGCAAGGTATATTCAGCATATTTTCTATGGAAATGATTCTTGTACTCAAGACATACCTTGTAAATTTCTGCAAAGTCTTCATCATCTGTATATAGATCTTTGAAGTGATCTATACCCATGCTCTTCAACTGAATTTCTTGAATGGTAAGAACTCTCTTGCTCAATGCATCAGCAACTTTGTTGAGAGCTCCTTTCTTGTGTTTGATATTGAAGGTGTAAGCTTGCAAGTACTCCACCCATTTCATGTGCCTGTGACTCAACTTCTCTTGTGAATTCAGAAAACTGAGTGCTTGATTGTATGAGTACACAATGAATTCTTTGGGAAGCAAGTAGTGCCTCCACTTCCTTAGTGCTTGGACCAATGCATACATCTCAAGGTCATAAGAAGAGTACTTCTTCTTGGCTTCACTTAGCTTCTCTAAATGAAAAGCCACCGGTCTGCCCTCTTGGCTGAGAACAGCTCCAATTGCTACATTACTTGCAGCACATTCAATGGTGAATAGCTTCTCAAAGCTTGGCAACACCAAAATAGGTTGGGTAGCTATCTTTTCCTTCAGCAACTCAAAACTCTTGTTAGCTTGCTCATTCCATACAAACTTAGTTTTCATTCCTCCTTTAATGGTATCCAACATAGGAGCACAAATTGCACTAAACTGTTTGATGAATTTCCTATAATACTGAGCAAGACCATGGAAGCTTCTTACCTCTGTTGCTGTCTTTGGAGTAGGCCAATTGAGAATGGCTTCTACCTTGCTGCTGTCCATCTTCAAGTTGCCATGTATAGCACAAAACCAAGGTACACCAGCTCTGTTTTGATGAACTCACACTTTTCCAGATTGATCTTCAGTTTCTCCTCCTGTAGCTTCTTGAAAATCAACTCAATATGATGGAGGTGCTCTTCTCTTGTTCTGCTATAGATTAGTATATCATCAAGATACACTACTACAAACTTGCCAATGTAGTCTTTGAGGATTTCATTCATGAGTCTCATGAATGTGGAGGGGGCATTAGATAATCCAAATGGCATTACTAGCCACTCATAAAGACCCTCATTGGTTTTGAAGGCTGTTTTCCACTCATCACCCTCATGTATTCTAATTTGGTGGTAACCACTCTTTAAATCTATCTTGGTATAGTACCTAGCTTCACCTAGACAATCCATGAGATCTTCAATCCTAGGGATAGGGAACCTATACCTGATGGTTATCTTGTTGATTGCTCTGGAATCAGTACAAAGCCTCCATTCTCCTCCTTTCTTAGGTTCTAAGACAGTGGGTACTGCACAATGACTAATGCTTTTCCTAATAAGACCTTGGTCAAAAAGTTCTTGAATCTGCCTAGCTATTTCCTCATTTTGTTGAGGTGTCATCTTGTAGGCTGCTTT